>JAQZBX010016165.1:0-26468 GCA_029593785.1 Cabassous unicinctus | reverse complement strand
GGTGAAGGGTGTTAGTGGGAATGTAGTCTCTGGCCAAAACGCTGTGGAAAGAGAAATCCCAGTGCACATTGGGGCACTTAGCTTTTCTCAGCCAGAAGGGAACGCTGCATGTCCTCTTACCTAGGACACCTGGCTCCTCCCCAGAGTGGACCTAGAGCTCCTGCTTCATGGAGATACTGAAGTTAAAAACAGGCACTGACTCCTGCCCCAGGAGGCTTCTGGCACCTTCCCCAGGCTCCATTTCCTCTCGCCATCCCTTAAATGTTGATGCAGCTCAGATTCCATCCTTGTCCTCTGCTCTTCTCCTATTCTCTCTTTGCACGACTGCGCCTGCTCTTTGAGGTTCACCCACATGGCTGTGGCCCCCAAGCCCACACGTTTGGCCCACTTCACCCCTGAGCACCAGAGCCACGTGTCCAGTTACCTGCCAAGGAGGCAGCTCCCTTGGCCATCCCCAGGTCCCGCAAACTCAACACTCTGCTCCGCCCTTTAAAAGCCTGCCCGGTACCTCAGTGAGCTGAGCGGCAACACTCTCCACCCCAAAAGTTTTTCCTGTTGAGTTATTTTAAAATTTTTAAGGGAATGGTGGAAGAAATTTTCATAGATATTGAAAGCCAAGGGTGAAATCTCTTTCACAAGAACAGAGAAAGCAGCAGACTCCTTTATGGCAATTAATTTCCCTGCAGTTGAGAAGTTGCTGATAAGGCTGGACAACGCCCAGCTTTGAAAGGACCAGCTCCCTGGGTGTGTTCTAACCATATGGTTCAAACGAGGAACATGTCAGCCCTGCTCAGAGGGGCTTTCAGAGTGGACCTTCCCAGGCTTCAGCGCGGATACAGGTCCTAGATGACAGGGGCCCTGCCTTGCTCTCCGGCTCCACGCTGCGACTCTGCCCCAATTCTACACTCCAGCCTCACTGGCGACTCACTGAACTCAGCACCCGTGGTCACCTCTCTGCACGTCTCCAGCACAGGCCGCCCCTCTGTCTTGGCCTGTGAGACTAAGTGGGTCTACTCATGCTCTAAGCTCAGCCCCACTCTCACCTCCTTCCTGAAGCCTTCTCTGACACATGGGGCCAGGCTAGCACCATCCGCACCCTGTCCCCACAGGACCCTGTACCCCCTACAACGCCACACAGCTTTGATCTCCTACCCCCACTGCCTCCTAGCCCAGAGCCCGCCACATGGCAGCACAGGAGGTGGCTACAAGCTTCCACTGAATAGATGCCACCAGGAACTCTCAAAACCGTTCCACTGCTGGGGCCCGATTCTTTTTTATTTTTCCTTAAACTTTTTATTTTGAAATAATTTCAAACACAAGACGGTTCCAAAAATAATACAAAACCCATATAGATAATCCCACATAAGCCCACCCCAAGATACTCTCATGCACCAATTTTAACATTTTGCCACATTGGTTGAATCATCCTTTCTATCTGCTGTCAGTTTTCTAGACATTTGAGAGTAGGTTGCAGACAACATGCTCCTTGAACACGTAATACTTCCACGTTCGTTTCCTAAGAACAAGAATGTTCACTTACATGAACGCCTTGAGGACACTTACCAAGGCAAGGACTTTAACACTGACATGAAGCTTTCAGTCTCTATTCCAATTTTTTCATAGGTCTCAATACTGTCCTTTTGGGCCTTTTCGCCTCCATTATTAGATCCAGTCCAGGATCATGTAGACAATTGTCATTGTCTATTTCGTTGCTCTTTGTTTATTTTTAATTGTGGATACATACATACAACATAAACTTTCCCATCTCAACCCCTCCCAAGCACACCATTCTGTGGAATTAATTACATTCACAATGTTGTGCGCCCCTCACCACCATCCATTACCAGAACTTTCCCATCATGGAGCCTGATGCTTAATCACCTGTTTACTCTAATGAATAGATGCCAGTTAGGTGGCTCCAGAGCTTGAGCTAATTCTCTTTTCTGGAAGGACACTCATCTTCCCACCCCAAACCACGATCCCAGAGAGCAGGACCAGAGAGAACTCAGACTTGGGAATTATAGCCCCAGCTCCAGGGTTGCATTTTGTCCTGCTCCTTCCTGGCCACAGCCCCCTGGACAGGCTCCTTAGCCCTGCTAAGTCATGGCTTTTCCCCTCTTAAAGGGGGAAGAAATATCATGTTGTTTGTGGGCTGCTGGGCCACGGAACAGGCCTGCTGGGTGCCTGGTACGGTGTCCACACTTAACGCACATTTAGTGATCCCAAGCATGAGTTTATTAGTTCTTCTATCTCATTAACAAATTGCAGTACGAGGATTTGGAGCTTTGGGGTTTTATATTTGGAGTGTTCACTGCTCTTTTCTATTCCTTGTGGAGAAACCAGTCATGAAGAATGGTCTGTGGCTTTTACTGCCTTCTCCTCAGCCTCTGGGCCTGTGCACAGGGAGCTGCTAAGGTATTTTGCAGGTGGGATTAGCATCTCCAATCCCTTGGCTTTAAGGGTAGGAGATGACCCTCAGTGTGGGTGGGCCTCATCCAGTCAGTTGAAGGTCTTAGGAGCAAAAACTGAGGTTTCCCGGAGAAGAAGAAATTCTGCCTCCAAACTGCAACATCATCTCTTATCTGAGTTGCCAGCTTGCCCTGCGGCTTTCAGACTTGCCAGTCCCAGCATGTGAGCCAATTCCTCAAAATAAAGCACTTTTACACATATCCATCTGTGGCAGTTTGATATTGTTTATGAATTCCAAAAAGAGATATTGATTATGTTTGTAAAGTGTTTTGCTGGGCATGATACCCTTTGACGGCATTTGGTTCAGCTGAGATATCTGATTAAGTTATGTTCAGATTGGGGCTTTGAGACCACCACGTCATTAGAGTGCGACTCAGCATTGAGTCCCAGCCCCCTTGGGCTGATAAAACAGACACTCAGAGAAGAACACAGAGGAAGAGAGACAGCCCGTTAGACACGGCAGAGGCCCCAGGAAGAGAGATGAGCCTGATAGTCTACAGCTGACCTTGTGAAGAGACCTGAGCAGCTGAGCCCAAAGAGCAATGAGCCCCGTGGAGAGAGACGAGCCCTATGCCAGTCTACAGCTGAGATCAGAAGAAGCTGGACCCAAGGAGCCGTAAGAGGAAGAGGGAAGACTGAACCCCTGCAGTGGGTAGCCACTTGCTTCAACACGTGGCAACAGACTTTGGGTGAGAAAGTACCTCTTATGGTGCCTTGAGTTGGACTCTTTAGGGCTTTGTGACTGTAAGCATCTGCCCCAAATAAATACCCTTTATAAAAAACAACAGATTTCTGGTGCTTTGCATCAGCACCCCTTGGCTGACTGATACACCACCTATCGCCTATTGGTTCTTTTTCTCTGGAGAACTCAGACTGATGATACAGGGGTTAAGCTGCATGGGCTCCATAGAGACTCGCAGTTACTGATGCTTATTCAAAACAGCATTTAACTCTGTTCTAACTATGGAGGTAGGCGGGAATCATTTTGTAACTGACCAGAACATGAAGCCCAACATCTTTTAAAATGATTCGGAACCACTTATGGTTGGTCAGAATGTTTAGAATCCTGTCCCAGGAAACAGGCCTGGGGCTGATAACAGAATTTTATTTCCAAAAATCCAGAGTGGGCACCTTGGCAAAAGATCTTGCTACCATTGACTGCCAGAGAGTTCTTATAGCTTAATGAATATGTGAGTCTAGAATTATGGCAGGCAATCTCCAAATGTTAGTTGGTCTAGAATGGATATCTACACTGGCAAATTAATTTAGGAGTAACTTCTGCAATTAATTCATACTGGTGGATTCACTGAGAAGACTTGTGACTTAAAACCAGACGGAGTTCCACGGGAGCATTAGGACTTTTCTGTGGCTGTAGAAAGCAGCCAGAAACATCTGCTTTAAACTCTGCCTCGCCCCAGGCGCAAAGCACCCTCAGCCGTGCTCCAAAGCAAGGTTGCTCAAACTTTAGCAGGCTGCAGAATCACCTCGTTAAATGCAGCTTGCTGGGCCTCAGCCCCAGGGTTTCTGATTCAGTAAGTCCGGAGTGGGGCCTGAAAATCTGCATTGCCAACAAGTTCCAGACACTGATGCTCAGAAGCTGGTGCTACCAATCTGGAGACCGCAAGTGGGGAACCACTGGAATCCCCAGGCGGGCTTTTGAAAGTACTGATGTCCCCATCCTACCTTCAGAGATTCTGATGCAGTTGGTTTGAGTTGCTGCCTTATGTTGGGGATCTTAAAAGCTTCCCAAGTGAGCTGAATTTGCACCCAGACTGACCACCGCAGGGCCACAGTGTAAGATCTCAGGAAACCGACCACCAGTCTCTCATGCTACAGGGTACCCAGAAGAATTTTGTGAGAAGGGAGATATGATTTCACAGCCTAATTTTCAAATATGGTTCTGTTATTTCAAATGTTCTCGAGAGGTCTTGCGTGTCCCTGATGGAATCTGAAGAGAAGGTGCAGAGAGAAATTCTCAAATCTGCACTCTGACCTCAGCTGCCCCTATCCCAACTCACGCTGGCACCGTAAATTGTGATTAGCTGATAAGACCTTTATGCCAAACCTGAAAAGCCAAGTTAATTAACTGCTTTTCAAATAACAAGGCTCTGCATTTTTTAAAGAAAAAGCATTTTCTTAGTTTACATTTCATTTATTGTATTGCTTTTGTTAAATGCTCTCTGTACCCCCCAAGGACTTCATGCTGGGGCACCATGATATTTTATAATGAGTCTCAAAGCGAGATTGGCAATGTTCTCTCAGTGGTCAGGATTGGGGGGGTGGTGGATGACAAAGAACCCCAATCTGCCTGTCTTTGGGGGGTTTATGTCAGTTTAAAGAAATTTTCTAATTTACTTCCTTTATAATGTCAAAGCACCCACATGCCCAAGTTTTTAGACTGTTGTGCGCAAACAGACTTGGGGAGCAACTGATCAAAAAATTTACAAAAGACTGGGCTCCACAGAGGGGACTTGCCCAAGGTCATCTCTGCTATCAAAGATACATCTAAAAATTAATCTTTTACTGTTGAAGCACATTTATTAGCATAGCAGAACAGTTCCCATGACCTTGTCGAGAGGTGATGGATTCTTTATTTAGACTCAAAGGAACCAGGAACCAGTTACATTTATCAGGTAAAATTGTCTCTATCCAGATGGGGACTGGCTTCTTACCTAAATATGCCATCAGAAGCCGCCCCCCCCCTCCCGCCCCACCTCCTCTGGGGAGAACCACAGTGTTTTGCAGCTCACACAGTGAGAAAGGGGCCGAGGGAGGCAGTATCAGCAAGAACCAGGGACATCCAACTCCAAACAAAGCTAATTCAATGCTCAGCCTTTGCGGAACATTCTGGAACTGCAGAAATGGAGAAAGAGCAGGGTTTCTAGAAGTTTCTGTCTCTGCCTGGGTTTGAGACTCCTTGCAGTACTTCTATTTTTCTTCCCCTCTTGAGATGGCTTAAATAGAGAGTTGTCAGGCTGCTGGAAGGCACTCAGGATGCAGGTGCTGGACAACTGAGCTGAGCTAAGCAGCTGTAAATGGAGATCAGCTGGACCCCCAGCCCCCAGCTGCACCCAGAAGCTCAGGGGGCAGTGTGTGAGGTGACATTGTTCCTGGCACACGCTACCCTTTCTGCATTTCTCCCCTGTGTTCCAGCTAAGGCCTGTCAGCACTGATAACAGCCTGGAAGCTCTTGGGACAAAAGATTTCCCAGCACTGGCAACTTTTATTCTTTTTTAAGCATTTGCCCACTGGGCAAGGTTGTTGTGGCTGACTGGAAGCTTCCTTCTCAGAGGAGTGGATTCTGGAGGCGAGCAGGGGAGGTGGGGATGTTGGGTTCAGAGCCCCGGGACCTGAGCTCCAGCCCCAGCTCTGTCCTAGATAATCAGCCCTGCTCCCGTGGGCTTACTTATCTAGGTGGAAGGGGACTAGCATTCCTTTCATTAATAGCATTCCTCAAACACTTCCTCGAAAGAACATTCAGTCTTGAAATCAGCATTTGGCCTTATTTGTTTTAGGAAGAAGAATTAGGTGTAAAAGCAATGATGGAGAAATTATATGATCTTATTGAGTCAATAATTCTATAAGCCAATTTTCTGTGAAAGAAATCGTCAATTGCTTTCATCTTTATTGCAACCCTGTGTCTAAATTTTGGAAATACATTTACCTCCTAGCAGACAAGAAGCGAGGTGGGGTCCCCAGGCCCTTCTGGGAAGTAGCTGGCTTAGCCTTTGTCCTCTACCCTTACCCTGTCCTGGGCATCAGGGTCACCATGTGGCCAGGGTGTCTCAAGGACTCAGGATGGAGCCTGGACAGAGGCCCACATCACAGTCCTCACAAGATCTGAAAAGGGTTTTCTGTCACCTCCCAGGTGGGACTGGGTTGCGGCTCTTGAAGTTGGTCTATTGCCTGAAGCTTCCAAGACCTCCCTGCCGGTGACAGAGAGGGGGCTTTGGGGTCCAAAGGATGGAAATGAGAACACTTACCACCGGCTCAGGGAGTGGAGCCAGTGGGCTGGTGAGAGGGACCCGATCATTTTGGGTTAGAGGCTGGATGGCATCAGATAACCAAATAGTCTTTGGGTGGGCAGGTGAAATCACACCTAGGGAGGGCGGGGAGGAAACTTATCTACAGCAAATTCAGTAAGTTCAGGGAGCCTCAGTTTCCTCATCTGAAAACTGAGAATGGGCTACCTCTTTCCTATGCTTTGGCTGTCCTCTCCATCAGGGAGGCACGGGCATCGTTTCTGCTGGTCAAAAATCTACAAAAGCCATCTCGTGTGCCACAACTGTGTGTGAGTCTCCCCACCACCAGATGCCCCCTCCTCTGACCCCATACAAATGCCTTGTCTATGCCTCTCCCAGGACACCGATCATGTTCAAACTGGTATTGCAGCGATTTGTAGACCTCTCCGGGCTCTTCCTTTTATCACTTCCTTTGCCCACCCCCTCAGTGTGCTCCCCCCTTGGTAGTCAGCACATTTCAGTAAGGTTTTGCCCAACTACATGGAATCCAAAGTATTAGAGTCAAGGCAACCACCATGTGAACAGAAGAGAGAATAACTGATCAAGTAAAAAACACCCTAGAGACAAACTGTTGGTTAACCAAATGAAAACCTCTTGCAATGTAGTATGTTTAAACACAAACAATTTATATTATTAGTGTAGTTATATACATGCCTCTGCAGCCCACTTTACTCCTGAAAAGACCTAAAGCAAGCCAGTAATTGTTAATAGTGTAGCGTCATCATATCCCTCCCTTTGGGTAACATTTACCCCAGTTTTCTTTTCGCTGTTTAACACCTACTAATATGATAGAGTTTTCTTATTTATTATGCTCACTGTTGATTGTCGACCCCCACCAAAATGCAAGCTTCTCCAGGCAGGCAGGATGCTCTGTGTGGGCTGTTCCCCCGTATCCTAAGCTACTAGAACAACGTCTGGCACACGGTAGGCGCTCAATAAATGCTAGAGTGCTTACATGCATGGATTAATGAATGCTATTTTCAACCAACAGAAAGCCCAGGTTCACGAAGTAACTGTCTCACCAGTTCCACCTTCACAGGCCCAAGACGATCAAAGCATCCTTTATTTCCAAAACATCCCCCTTACCAATAGCTCATCAAAAGCAAGGCATACCTGAATACTCGTAGGGCTATTTCTCTGGGGACTGAGAATATTCTTCCGAAACCCGACCCTTAACCTCGTAGCCCGGAACAGACCCGCGAAGGCAGAAAGCGTCTGCCCCAGATCACGCCAGCTGGCTTACAGCGCCCTCATCACGCATCGCGCTCCAGCTGAGCACCGCAAAGGCAGTAGCTTAACGAGAGTGGGAAAGCGCTCCGATGCGAGGCGGTGGGGAGATGTTTGCTCTGCATTTGTTCTCTAGGTAAGTGAAGATGGGGATGGGGGAAGACGGGGACGCTGCTGAGCCATCGCAGCGGGTCTCCCACTCCAGTGGTGGCGGCGCTGCGTGCCTGGGGGCGCTCCGGCTCTGGGGCTGGGAGGCCCGCTGCGTGCCCAAGGGCTGAGACCCGGGTCCCGCGACGAGGACGCGGGAGGCAGGGGCCCTTAACTTACCCGGGCTGGGGCGTCGGGAGAGCCGCTGCGCAGCGGAGTCGGCGTCGGGCGTCGGGCCGGGGCTGCTGGGGTCACCCACTGCCCAGCCCCGGGAGGCGGCACCCTCCTGGGCCCGGGCGGGGCGGGCGGGGCCTCCCGGCACCAGCTGCCTCCCGGCCCCGCCCGGCGCCCCCGGGGTGCCCCCGGCTCTGCCCGCCCCCGCCCTCTCCCCGCTGCGCCCCTGCCAGCGCCGCCGCACGCGGGCAAGAGCTTCGGATCACTCTGGGTTAGCTGGGGGCTGCCAGCACTAGACCCTACTGGAACGGACAGACAGACAGACCTTCCTGCGGGAGTTTGGGCTTGGCAGGAAAGAAGCCGCCGCGGCCTGGGGGGACCCCTCATCCCCACCCCCGCCCGTGCGCGGGGACAAGCACCCCTTCAAACATCGCCAAACAGAGTAACTTCCCAGGAGGCTGCAACCCCCCACCTGGCTCCTTTGGGCTGCATCCCGCATCCCAGCGTGGCCGCGCAGCATCCCCGTCTTGCTGAGCCGGGCTCCCTGGGCGCCCGGGCCCGGGCGGGGACCGCAGCGGTGGACCAGGCCCGCGGGGTCCCGGCGCGCAGAGGCCGCTTGCTGGGGCTCCACAAATTGCACAGCAGTGCCCACCAGCGAGGTCGGGGAAAGCGAGAAGGGGTGGCCCCAAGTTAGAGTCCCAGGAAGGCGCTGGGAAGTAACTTGCCTGTGCCCGCCATGCGCAGGGGCGTAGCTGAAGAAGGGCCTGGCCCAGAACTGGGAGAGCTTAGAGTCACTGCTCCCATGTTCTGCCCCCATGTCACTTCTTTCTGGGCCTCGTGTTCTCAGGGAGATGAGGGGGACTGGAGGTTCTCAGAGGGGTCTGGCGTTCTAGAACTCTACAACCTTGGAGGGTAGATGCAGTGTGCATCCAAACCATCACTCCAGAAAGCCCTGGAATGCCATAGCTTTGACCGTGTCCACACGCTTTGTCAAATCTAGTCTATGGAAAGGATATGAACTACAGAAAAACTTTGTGCACAAAAATGTACTTTGTGGTTCACTTACAATAACTAGAACCTAAATGTCTAAAAATAGAAAAATGGTTAATTAAATGATGGTACATTTGATAGAGTATTATCAGAGTGGACTATTACATGCAGTCATTAAAATCATGTTTACAAATAATTTGTAACAACACCGGGGTATCCTTGAATTATAATGTTAAATGAAAAATGCAAGTCCCTCAATTGTACATTCAGGATTCTTTGTGTTATATAAAGAAACTGTAAGGAACCGGCCACAGTGTTAATATTGTCTGTTAGTGGTGGGCTTACATGGGATTAATTATCTTATTTATGCTATTCTGTGTTTCCTTTTTAATAAAACAATAATCCTCTACATTTAAGAAAACATTACCCAAACTTTACTTTTGAATTCTCTGGATTCTCTTTCCTCAAGTCCATGCTGAAGGTATACAGTGTCCTTCTGCCAACCTTTCCACAAAGGACTCCCCCAGGAGGGGAAAAGGGACAATGGATTCAAGCAAAATGTATGTGCCACCAAATTTATGGCTAGCCCTTTAGTGACAATTCATAGACGGGTTAAACACACGTGGGAGACCCACCAAGGGGGCAGAACAGCACCTGCCCACCTGGCACCCGATTCCTGTGAGTGAGTGTGCAAAGTGGTGAAGCCCCCCATAAGTGTGTTCTTAATTCTCTTCCCGGTTCTCGTCACCCTACGTATGAGGAGTTGTTTTATTATAAGGATGCTGTGGTCGTCATTTCCTGTTTGTAATGATAAGACACCATTAGAGATGAGCAAGGGTATATCTTGTTTCCCTTGGTGAACTTGAAATTGTCCCCTCTTTTCCCTATCTCTTCCTCTTCCTTCTCCTTTTCCACTTTGTTATTCTCACCCCCTCCATTTTATAGGGATGACTGATCCTAAACTAATCATAATAATCGATCTACAGCCTACAGTCCTTGGGTCACTTCCTCATCTCTCTGTCTCTGTCTCTCTGTCTCTCTCTGTCTCTCTCTGTCTCTCTCTGTCTCTGTCTCTCTCGTCCCATCACCTCCTCCCCTACTCTTGATCCCTCTCTGGGGACCATCCCTCTGCTGTGCTCCCACTCTTCTCAGCAGGTCTAGCTACCCTTCAGCGAGCTCCCACCTCAATGCAGATGACATCCAAAGCCACAGTCTCAGCCACTTCTCGTTCTTTCCTAGGAAAATCTCATTTCACAACCTGGTTATCCTGCTTATGCTCCTGATCTTGGTCCCACACCACTGGAGAAAGAAAGGCTCAGTCCGTCACCACAGGGGATGATTTTCAGCCTAAGCCACCAGGATCGTGTGCACAGGTGTTTACTCTTCCTCAGGGTGCCATTGGGTTGAGGCCCAGGTGCCCTGCATCGGCCTGGGGACCTTCCTTGCCCTCTGGCCCTCTCCCTTCTTGCTTTCTGACCTCCACTGTCCACATGGGCAACTCTCATGGCCCTGGGGCTCCCAGGTCTTCAGTGAGAAACACCCATAAGGCAAATACCCTTTCTCTGGTAGCACAGAGCATAACTTTAGTGCAGCAATACACTAAAACTAAAATACTTCCTCCCCAAGGAAGATGAAGGTATGAAGGTGACTGAAGACCTCAGCTCAACCTCTGGCAGCAGGTGATAGGGTGCAGGAGGTTGGAAGAGAGCCCCACACAGTTTGAAGGTTTTTATGGACCCCAGAAAAGGTCATGTTCTTGGGGCTAATCCATTCCTGTGGGTGTGGGACTCTGATTAGATTGGATTCAGTTGGGAGGTCTTTGATTGGATCGCTCCAGTTATGCGTGACCCAGGGTAGGTCTTGGTCCTCTTGCTGAAGTCCTTTATAAATGGAGGACTGAAAGCAGAGACACAGAGAAAAAGCGAGAGACAGAGAGACTCCGAGAGGCTGGAAGGGACGAGAGCCAGGGGTGGAGGGCAGACGAGCCATATGCCTGATCACTCACAGCTGGGCTCGGGAAGAAAGTGAGCCCGGAGGGGAAGGCAGAGACCTCAGCAGAGCTGCCGTTGTACCTTGCCGTGTGGCAGGAGTCTAGGATCGCCAGCAGCCAACCTTCAGTGAGGCAGCATCTCTGATGATGCCTTGATTTGGACGTTTTCATAGTCTCCGAACTGTAAGCTTTTATCCTAATAAAATTTCCACTATAAAAGCCAACCCGTTTCTGGTATATTGCATTGACAGCCTTCAGCAAACTAAACTACCTACCTGCCAATGGGGCATCACCCATTGAACACAGCTCTGTCATCATCCCACACAGAAGGCTTGAGATGCCCCTGTGTTCTCTGATGGCCATTTATTCTCATTGGTGCCCTCAAGTCTTCTGTCCCTTGCTTGGCCAACACCTGGTCCATCTGATTCACTTGGTCACAGGAGGCCTGGCTCAGTTTCCTCCCAGGATCCTCTTGGCCATGAGTCCTACACACAAAAGTATGCTCCTGGCATTCTCCCCCAAATCCCTAGAAGATTGCTTTGATTCCAAAACCAAGTCACCCACAACCTGCTCAGGGCCCTACAGGCCTTTCTAGCTCACTAATTCCATTTCCCACTGCTTTGCCCCTTAGCACATCCAAAGACCTTCCTCCAGGGGGTCAAGGACTTTTCTAATCCCAGTCTACAGCGAAGGTCCATGACTGCTGCTGTCCACTCCGACCCCCTAGGCAGAGAGTCGGTCTATTGACTTCAACTTTGAATTCAATTTTAAGATAAAAAATAGAACTTTCTATAAACACCTAGAGTTTTGGCTTCTCTTACAAAACTCAAGGATCTGGAAACTGCATGCCCACTTTTGGCAGAACAACAAACTGGCATAAGCCCCTCTACACAAGACCCTGCCAGCCCACATTCTCCCCAGCAAGGGCACCAGCTGGTGCCCCCTGCTCGGTAGGTGTTGAGTTTTCCAGTCATGTTTTGGTCCCTTCCTTTCCAGGACCCACTTTCCGCAAACCCTTATCTGGCGGGTCCTTCTGTTTGCACACCTGAGAACTCATTTATTCATGGAATGGTTTGGTCCTTGCTGATCTGTTGGGTGGTTAATTTGTTTGGGCTGTGTCAGATGTGTATGTCCTATTCATACTTTTCAAGAAGTGTTTCTTGTTCGGATTCTTTTTGGGAAAATCTGAGAAAAGCTATGGGTCTCCTTCCCCCTCTCCCAAAATACATACATGGATGACATTTTACCTATAATTCAGGAGACTTACAGACCCCTGATGTGCTAGATGATCCTCGGCTGCCATGTTAGAGACCCTTACTTTAAGACCAGAACTGGCTTTTCCATTAAACAGACGTGACACTCTAGCACCGACCCCGCTGGCCTCGGCTGTGGACTGTGCTCAACAGATGACATTGACTGTTGGCCAACTGGTGGATGGTGAGAATGTTATTAAAATAGTCACTTAAGCTTCCTCTGCCCAGGTCTTGGCACGGCACCCTTGAGTCACTCAGAAGGACAAAGCAGGTGTTTAGAGATCTACCAATCAGGCATCACAGCTGCCCTTCCATTTTACAAATAACCACAACCTGCACATTGTTATGAAAAGAACACAAATCCAATTAAGAAAGCTTTTCCAAAAGAAATAACAATGTTGTTTTTTTTTTCTTTCTGCCTCTCCCTACCCACTTCTTATCCCAGTCAGAATAATGCTGTTGATGATAGGATCGTGGAGAAATTAATTACAGTCTGGATGTTATTCTTGAGTAGGAAAGAACACTAAATCCACACACACAATGTTTGACATTTGAATACAAATACTGTCTTTATAATTTTTGTTTTTTTAACAGAACTCAATCGATCTAGTTTACAAAAACATATGTATAATCCTTTTAAATGCTGTGGATTTAAAATTGCAAAGATAACAATAAGCTGGATGTTTTACCTAAAGGACAAGGAGACAAAGGAATGAGATTAGCATCTCTCCGCTCTTGGCATGTCTGCCATGAGTTTGGTGTGTCCCCAATGCTCTGATAACACAGAAGCTGTATTGTGGTCGAAGTCCCTGAAATGGAAAGCCATTGGCAACCCTGACTTTAAACCAGTGCAAGCCGCCTTTCTGGGAATGCGTGAGAAGGTCACTTTTTAGAAATGGGATCTTCTACAGCCATTGTCACAGTTTCTGTCACAGTTATTAATAAGGACCTTAGACCAGGAAGTCTGGATTTGGGTGGGGGGGGTGACACGAGCTGGGGGGATATGCCACTTGTTAGTGTGGGCCCTCCATGGGGATTGAATGAACCAATGAATAAAGCAGAGGTGGTGTTGTCATAATTGAGGGAAAGCGTATTCCAAATGAAATATTTTAGATAAGCAGATATCCAAAACACCTTCAGTGCAAAATTTGCGAACAGTGAAAAATTGAGATGACAATCTTCATCTTCAGGGTTCTCTAGGGAAACAGAATCAACAGGAGCTATCTGTCAATAATATGAGATTTTATAAGAGTCTCATGCGACCGTGGGGATGCACAAGTCCAGGTTCCGCAGGCAGGCTGCAAACCAGGAGCTCCGATGAAAGTCCAATGAAGGTCCTTGATGAATTTCCGGGAGACATTGGCTGTCCAAAGAGGAGCTGGGAAATTCACTCTGAATGTTGAAATCACTTCCCCTTTTAAGGCATTCAATGATTGGATAAAGTGTCACTCATTGCTGATGGCAATCTTCCTGATTGATGTAGATATAATCAGCTAATCACTGGTTATTAGAGTCCATAAATGTCCTTGTATTACAATTAGGCCAGTGCTCACTTGACCAAACACCTGGGCACAATTACCTGGCTGAGTTGACACATTAGCCTAACCATCACAATACTGAACCCTTATTATAAATAGTGTCTGAATCTGAACTCAGACCCCTTTCCCTACAAATTTTCTCCAACAAACAAATCTTTCTCAATTTGTAGTCAGTTCAAACACTATTTGCAGAGTTCCTATGTGGGCAGAGTATTGGACACTGTATTAGTCGGAGTTCTCTAGGGAAGTAGAACCGACAGGAAATATCTGTAAATGGTATGAGATTTTATAAAATTGTCTCACATGACCATGGGGATGCACAAGCCCCAATTCCACAGGGCAGGCTACAAACCAAGGACTCCAATGAAGGTCCTTGATGAGTTTCCCAGGAGACGCTGGTTGTCTGAAGTAGCGATGAAATTCTCTCTTTGAATGCCAAAATCACTTCTTCTTTCAAGGCCTTCAACTGGTTGGATGGGACCTCACTCACTGCTGACTACAGTCTCCTCAGTTGACTGTAGGTGTAAGCAACCATCTATGGTTGCTAATGATTAAAGTCCATGAAATGTCCTTGTATTACAACTAGCCCAGTGCTTGCTCGACCAAACAACAGGGCACCATTACCTGGTCAAGTTGACACATTAGCCTAACCATCAGAGGCACCCAGTACATGTATGTCCAAATTTGCCCTGCCTTGCAGAGTAGAGCTAAAATGCCACCCCTTCCTCTCACCACCTGCCTCCTACCTAGACACGCCCAGGCTTCCTGGATGAAGTTATCTTCTCCCACTTCTGGGAACCGCTGTGCCCATCCCAACAGCACCAGGGAGTCATCTCTGACCACCACCCTTTGCTTCCCAATGCTCACAAGACCGTTTATCTTTTTTCATTTCTAAAGCCCCCACCAAAAGCCAGACTTGTTCCGCTTTTGGAGGGATCTGACAAAGAGTTTGCAGGCTGATCTCCTGGCCTAGGCTGGTCCTTTGTCCTTATGTCCTTGTGTGATCCTTTTACCAAGCTTCACATTCCACTTCACATTTCAGTATTGATGACATCAGCTCTTCAATGACACTGTAAACTCCTGAAGGACAGGGCCCACCACTGATTTGTCTTTCAGTTCTGCACTGTGACTATTAAGGAGCCTAGCTCATAAAAAGGTACTTCATAAATATTTCTTGAGTAGATTAATGCTTACTTTTCTATCCTTGATTTTGTGGACAAGTCATAGACTGGACTGTACCTACACTACTGGTGGGGCCTTTGAAGGACTGACCCTCCGTGAATATTTGCTGGGTAGAGATGAATTTAATGGAATGCAAGAACATGGAAATTTGGACCAGAAAGGTAAGTAGGAGGAATAACTGAATGACAGCATCTAAATTAAAATCCTTTGCCACAATAGCAGATTAGACACTTTCTCCTCTGATAATTGCTCTTCTGGATATCAGAAGCTGCCAACAGGATCATAAGCATAATAATTGGTAAGGAAATTGTCTTTAACAGATTCCGTGATTGTCCAGAGTTCTGCTTCAGTGGCCAGCGAGAGTGATTCAAAAGTAAAATGCAGTGAAGTCTAGAGCCCCATATGGGGGTCCAGCTCTGTCCCTATGGCAGTTTGAGATTATTTTATGAATCCCAAAAAGAGAAAAATTATGTTTTTATACCAATCTATTCTTATGAGGGTCCTTTGATTAAATTACTTGATAAGGTCAATTTAGGGCTTTTGATTGGACTATGTCAATGAGGCATGACTCAGGTTGAGTCTCTGCCCTCTTGCTGGGTCTGATATAAATGGAGACACAGAGAGATATAAACACAGGACTGGTAAGAGACAAGCCCTATACCAGTTTTGCCTACAGCTGCAGAAAGGCAGAGACCTTGGCAGAGATGGGCGGCCATCTTGCTTTGCCATGTGGTAGCTGACTTTGGTGATAAAACACCTCTTATTGTGCCCTGATTTGGACTTCTTACAGCCTTAGAACTGTAAGCTTTTACCCCAAATAAAGATCCTTTATAAAAGCCAATCCATTTCTGGTACTTTGAATTGGCAGCTCTTTGGCAAACTAAAACAGCCCCTAACCATCTAGTTAGTCGTGCTGAGCTGAGACACTTAAACTCTCTGTTTCTTGTTTTGCACATTTGTCACTGGGGATGATAAGAATACCTGCTCTATTGGACTCATGGTGGGTGCAATGAAGGAAAACAGCTTCTTTGAATCCCTGTGGAACATGGAGTGAATTGAAAATAAGAAAAATAGGGAAGAGAGATCTGGACAGGACAACTTAATGAATTCATGTTTGATCACTCCTCAGCTCGAAACACAAAGCCGTGACAGATAAAGTATAACATAGAAAACGTGATGATGTCTGGCTCAAAAACATGGAAACCACCTCCCTAGAACACAGGCAGAGAGAAAATGCTTGAAGCCTCTGACTGATGGCAGTTTTCCTAAAAGAACAGATGAACATAAAAATGAAAACCAAACCAAACAAAAACAACAGAAAAAATCCACCTAACATGAGCCTAAAAAAACAAAATTCAAAGTCCAATCCTTGTGAAGAACTCTAATATTAAGCTAATAATAGTCAACTCAATTTTATGATGCTAGCAAATCTTGATATCAAACCACATGAGGTTGGTACAAAAAAAGAAAATTACAAGCCAATACCACACCTGAAAAAAATATTAAATAAAATATGAAAAAACTGAGCCCAGTAGTTATAAATAAACACTATATCATAGCCAGGGTGGGTTTATCCCAGGAATGCCAGGTTGGTTTAATATGGTACAACATAAGAAAACTGAGTGATACAACTAATATATTAGTAGTATTAATATTACTATAATGGTATTACTATCAAATTAATATTTAAGGATCATAGTGAAGAAGAAAAAACATATGAGCATTCATTTCTTTATTCTGTTAGCATCTATATATTGAGCACCAATTATGTGCCAGGCACTGTTTTAGGCCTCGGGATATAGCAGTTGGCAAAATAGACAAAAACCCCTTCTATGGCACAGCTTATATTCAATTGGGTGTGGGCAGGCAACAAAAAACAGAAGAGATAAGTAAAATTCATAGTATGCTAAAAATTGATAAGAGCTATAGAGCAGACGACTCTGCTCCATAGAGGAGAGGACTGTGATTTTAAATAGGGGGGTGCATTAGTCAGCCAAAGGGGTGCTAATGTGAAATACCAGAAACGGGTTGGTCTTTATAAAGCGTATTTTATTTGGGGTAGAAGTCCACAGATACCAGGCCATAAAGCGTAAGTTTCTTCCCTCACCAAAGTCCATTGCCACGTGTTGGAGCAAGACAGCTGCCGACGTTTGCCAGGGTTCAGGCTTCTTGGGTTCCTCTCTTCCCGGGGATGCGTTTCTCTCCAGGCTTAGCTCCTCTGGTTCCTCCACAAGGTCAGCTGTAGACAATCAGGCGAACGGCTCGCTTCTCTTCTCCTGGGGCCTTCTCTCCAACATCAAGACTCCAACATCAAAACTGCTACTCAAAACTGCTCCCTCTGTCCTTTGCCATGCCTTTTATATTCGATTCCCCCACCCACCAAGGAGTGGGGCTCAACACCCTACTGATGTGGCCCAGTCAATGCCCTAATCATAACTTAATCACGCCCAGATTAACAGATCAGTTTACAAACATGATCCAATTATAATTTGGGAATTCATAATTACATCAAATTGCCCAATGGCTACAGGTGGTAACGGAAGGCCTCATTGAAAAAGCGGTATTTGAGTAAAGTCCTTAAGGAATCAAGGGAGCAAGTCATTCAGGCACTTCCAGCACTTGCTAGGAGAAGGCAGAGGGAGCAGCAAACGCAGAGACTTTAAGGTATAAAGGGTATGGCTCTAGGAAAAAGAGATAGTTCAGTGTGGCTGGAGAGGAAGGAACGAGCAGATTAAGGGAAGAGTAGGGAGGTCGCAGAGAAAGAGGGGGGGAATAATCTTGCAGGGCCTTTTATAAATCTTCATAAAGTGGGGAAAAATAGGATGGTTTTGAACAGAGGAATGAGATGCTCTGACGTACATCTTAATACGTTCACTCTGGTTGAGAATTGACTGAAGATGCTGAGCAAGGAAGACAAGTTAGGAGGCAAAAGAGAGATGGTGGTGGGTTGGACAAAGAGAGTAGCAGCAAAAAATGGGGAGAAGTGGTCAGATTCTGGATTATGTTTACATTTATTTAAAGCCAAGTTTGAGGTATAATTCACATTCAATGAAATTGATCTCTTTGAGGTTTACTCACGTAGCCACCATGATAATAAGGGTATAGACTATTCCCTTCACTCCAGAAAGTTCCATTGCGCCCTTGTGCAATGAATCCTTTCCCCAACCCCAATTCCTGCCATCAACTGATGTGATTTCTTTTCCTACAGTTTTGCTTTTTCCAGAATGTCATATAAATGGAATCATATGGGCTTTTATGTCTAGCGTTTTTCAGTTAGCATAATGCTTTTGAGATTAATCTATGTATCATGAGGTTGTTCTTTTTCATTGCTCAGTAGTAGCACATTATTGATGTACCACTATTTATCTATTCATTAGTTAATCGACACATTCACATACAGGTCTTTTGATGGAACTATGTTTTCATTTCTCTTGGGTAAATACTTAGGAGAAGTAGGTACCATTTTGCATTCCCACCACCGATGTATAAGACTTCCAGTTGCTCCCCCAGATTGTTAATATTTGGTATAATCAATTTGTAAAATGTTAGTCATTCTGGTAAGTATGCAATGGTATCTTATTGTGGGTTTAATTAATTTGAATTTTCTAAATGACTAATGATGTGCATATTTTCATATGTTTATTGGCCATCCATATCTCTGCCTAGAAGTCCTTTATCAGATAGATGTTTTGCAAGTATTTTGCAAATATTTTCACTAAGTCTGCAGCTTGTCTTCCTCTGTTTTTGAAGTCTTTCAAAGCGTAAAAGTATTTAATTTATATGAAATCTATTAAATTTTGTTTTTTGATTAGTGCTTTTTAAATCCTAGCTAAATCTTTGTCTAACTCAAGGTCATTCAGATTTTCTTCTATGCTTTCATTTAGAAGTTTTATAGTTTTAGGCTTTACATTTAGTTTATTATTTTTTTTTTAAAGATTTATTTATTTATCTATTCATTTATCCCCCCCTTGCTGCTTGTGTTTGCTGTGCCCATTTGCTGTGCATCTTCTCTGTGTCTGCTTATCTCCCCCTTGCTGTGAGGTCCTGCTGCATCAGCCCACCGCGCCGCACGGGCCAGCCTGCCCTCACAAGGAGGCCCCGGGAAGCGAACCCGGGGCCTCCCACATGGTAAATGGGGGCTCCATCGATTGAGCCACACCCGCCTCCGATATTTAGTTTATGATACAATTTGAGTTGATTTTTGTACAAATGAAGAAAAGGTTGATGATTATGATTTTGCATGTAGATATCAATTGTTTCAATAATACTTGTTGAAAAGATTAACCTTTCTCCATCAAATTACTTGGGCTTAGAATATTATAACCAGCTAGACTATCATTCAAGAATAAAGCAAAATACAGAAATTTAAAAAATTGTAACAGTTAAGAGAATTCACACTTATTAAAATAATTATTAATGGTTGTACTTCAGCAAAATGAAAAGAAACTAGGGGAATACCTAACCAGGAAGAATGTGGTAAGATGGTGGAGTAGGGCATTCCAGGAATCAGTCCCTCTACCAGAATAGCTATTAAACAGGCAGAAACTGTCTGATCAACTATTTTGAAACTCCAGAGTCTAGTAGAACAATGTAGCATCCAGGGAGAGCAGGAGGAAGAGGCTGGTAAATCGAGGTAAATATTGGTGTAATTCACTATCAGGGCAGTGGCTACTATTGCCATCCCCTGGCTTTGTGGCAGGAGCAGTGAAGTGCTCTACCCTGCCCCTGTGCAGCTTGCTGATGCCAGAATGGGAAATAAAGACCTAGTTCCCCAAGATCCAGGGGAGTGAAGCCAGATAGCTGGTCACTACTTTTGATTAGTTACTTCAGTTTGCTGGGGTGGCCAGCTCTGAGGGTGGCTACTATCCCAACCCACCGGAGGTAAAAATGGAAGAGAAGCCTTAACGACCCCTCCTCAAAACTACAGAAAACAGAGAGCTGCAATTACTGGACAAGTGCCTTCAAATCAAGAAAACACAGCACCGAAAAGCCATAGGAGAAATATCTAAATATCAGCAAGGTCTGCTTTCTCCTAGAGTGCAGCATTCTGGTGCTGGCTGCTGGCAATTCCTGGGGTTCCTCAGCTTGTCTCTATGCCTCCTGTCACATGGTGAGGTCTCTCCTTTTGGGATCTATTTATAAGACTTCCAGTAATGCAGATGAAGGCCCACCCTGATTCAATTAGCCACATCTAAGTAGAACCTTCCAAATCCTAATCATGAATGAGTCCACATCTGGACTTGCTTTGACATATTCAAAAATATTATTTGCAATGAGTTCCCACTTACAGGAACACAGATTAAGATGAAGAACATGTCTTTTATGGGAGACATGTTTTAACCTGCCACATCTAACTATATGCTGTTTCCAGATCATTTATCTAAAATAAAAACAAATCAAAAGGTTAAAAATAAAGTAATGAAAAAAATACCAAAGTTGACACCACTGAAATCTAATGTAACAATGTTAACATAAGAAAAAGTAAAATTTCAAAAATTTCTAGTGATTAATAGGATACAAAATGTCACCACAATTTAATAAAAGGAAACAATCTGTCAGAAAGCTTTAAAAATAATGGACTTACATCTACCTAACTACACAGGCTCAAAATATATAAAGAAAAATGGGAAGATTTACAAGAAATTGAATTATCCACAACAGAGGGAACTGGGTTGTGGGGAGAGGTTTAACCCACATCTATCAGACTCTGATAGATCCCCACCCCAAAAGAGTAAGAGTATAGAATATTTGAGTAATAGAATAACAAGCTTATTGAATAAATATAGAGAGAGAACCTTACCCCCAACCGATAGAGAATGTACATTCTTTCTCCAATGCCCATGGAACATTTTTAAAAATTGCCATGTACTAGATCACAAAAGAAGTCTCAACAAGTTTTTAAATATCAGTTTTAAATAGACTCAGTCTAAAGACCACAATGCAATTAAGGTGTAAATCAACAATAAGAATTTAGTGAACACACCCTCATATACCTAAAAAAAAAAAAAAAAAAAAATCCAAACACATGACCACTTTACTCATTGCTTAAAGAGTAAAAATATTATAGAAATGATAAGATAGTACATGACATAGAAAACACTACACTTTTGGGATGCAACTAAAGTGGTTCTTAGAGACAAATTTGCAGCATTAAATGCACTTATTAAAAAAGGAAAATGAGAGGAGAAGGGGGGGCAGGCAGCAGCAGGAGCCTGCCAGGTCCCCATCCCTATTTCCCTCTCTTCTTCCCCCTCTGACCTGCCCTGGCTTTGGAAAGGCTCCTCTCACCTGTCCCCAGAGCTGCTCTGCTACTGCTGCCTCCTCACTCTGCTTATGGGGAGTCCCTCAGTCCCCTCAGTGTGATCCTCCATCTGGGCCAAGGGTGGCAGGGATCTGATGAGCTTCTTTCTTCCAGCATCATTAATGGAACTTTTACCAGAACAATTCGACTTCTACTAAAGGTTTAGCAACTAGTGGATGGTAGCCGGAGCTCCAAGCAGCAAGAAGGGGAAGAGAAAATAAACATTCCACCTGGCCTGTAAACACACTTCTGGTGCAAAGCAGCTCATGTAGTTTTGCTTTAAATCCCACTGGCCAGTGCTTACCACACAGCCATTCCTAGCTGTTGAGGAGATTGAAAATGTAGGTTTTTTTCCTTGGGCAGACATGGGCTCAGCTAATGTGGTGGTTCTAAGAAGAAAAGAATAGATTTTGGAACACAAATTTGCAACTCTGCCACAGATACGGAATGTTTACTGTGATTCTATAATAAGCCCTATTTATCTGAACAGTTATTTGAGTACTTGGCACTTGGTAGCAAGGAATGTGTCAACACTGCTTTGAATAAAACCTTACGAATAAAAGTAAACATTATTTAATCTCCAAACTTGATAAATAATTCTTAAATTGGTCAATAATCAAGCAGTACCTTAAATTAGCTCTAAGAAGTAATAGTCTAAAGGAAATTCCCTGATGTTCACCATGTAAATTTTGTAAATAAAGTTTTGGAATTTGGAATTTGCCTCACCAGTTGGCTAAATAGCTCTAGGATAAACTCACCGTAATAAAACTTAAAAACAAGTCTCAACAGGATGAAACTTATCTGAAACTAACTCAACTCCTTTCCAGAAATAAGTCCAACACTTTTAAGGAATAAAAATTCCAGCTTTCACAAGTTATTGAGCATCTGATAAAAAATTGCCAAACATGTAAAGAACTACAAAAATGTGACCCATCACCAGAAGAAGACTCTTAGTCAACAGAAAGTTTTAGTTTGCTAAAGGATGCCAATGCAAAATACCAGAAATGGGTTGGCTTTTATAATGGAAATTTATTAGGGTAAAATCTTACAGTTCCAAGACTGTGGAAGTGTCCAAATCAGGGAAGCAGGTAAAGCTCTTTCCCCAAAAGTCAGATGCTGGAGATCTTGGACTCCTGCCACATAGCAAAACACAATGGCGAGTCTGCCAGTCTTATCTTTCCTCTATGCTCATGTTCTCCCCAAGCTTAGCTATGGATGATAAGGCACATAGCAGCATCATCTAAGGATGTCTTCTCTTGGAGCTCAGCTGTAGGAGACCTTGGAGTCCTCTCTCACATGGCAGGGTAAAATGGAAACTCTCTTTCTCTGTTTGTCTCTGCTTTCAGTCCTCAGTTTATATAAGACTCCAGTAAAAGGATTAGGATCCACCCTGGGTCCTGAAGTCTAATCAAATCCCCTTAACTGAAGTAATCAAATCAAAACTAATCTAACCAAAATGTCTCTTAACTGAATCTAACGAAAAGGTCCCACATACATTAGGCTTACATGTCCAGGAATGGGTTAGCTTAAGAACTTAATTTTCTGTGGTCCACAAAAGATGCAAACCAGGACAAAAACAAACCCAGAAAATGACAGAGGTGAACTTTGAAACAGCTATTAAAAATATTTTTAAGGATTTTTTGGAAAACATGAGCATAAATATTCCATTTTCTATGAAAAACATGGAAACTAAAAAATCAAATGGAAGGAAGTGGATGTGTCTCAAGCAGTTGGGCACCCACCTACCATGTGGGAGGTACTGGGTTTGGTTTCGGTGCCTCCTAAAGAAGACAAGCAAGACAATGAGCTGGCATGATGGGTTGGCACAGTGAGCTGATGCAATAAGATGATGCAATGAGATGATGCAACAAGGAGACACATTGAGGAGACACAATGAGGAAACACAATGAGAGACACAACAAGCAAGGAGGGAGGTGGCTCAAGCAATTGTGCACCTCCCTCCCACATGGGAGGTCCCAGGTTTGGTTCCTGGTGCTGCCTAAAAAAACAAAACAAAACAAAAAAGCACAAGCAGGCACAGAGAGCAGACAGCAAGTACAAATAACAAGGAGGGGGAGAAATAAATAAAATAAATCTTTAAAAAAATCAAATGGAACTTCTAGAGATGAAAAATATATCTGAAGAGATTAATAGACTGGCATTCACAGCACATTATAGTCTACAGAATAAATGATCTTTGAACTTGAAAACAGCAATAGAAACAAAACACATAGAGAAAAAAAACTGTAAAAGAAATAAACAGAGCCTCAATAACCCATGAAACAAAATCAAGCATTTCAAATATATGTATAATTGAAGTTTCAGGGGGAAAAGGGGAGGGGCAGAAATATGTTTGAAGAAATAATGACCAAAAGTGTCCCAAATATGATGAAAACTATAAACATACAGATCCAAGAAGTTCAACGAACCACAAGTAGGATAAACACAAAGAAAATGCCACCGACGTACATCATAATCAAATTGCTGAAAGGCAAGAATGAACTAAAAATCATGAAAGTCGACAGGAGAACAAAAGGCACATTACATACAGAAAAACAAAGATAAGAGTGACAACAGAATCTTTTCCTGGACTATGCAAGCTAGAAGACAGTGGAGTGGGATCTTTTAAAGTGCTGGAAAAAATATAATCAAACTGCAATTTTATATTCAGTTAAAATATCTTTCAAAAATGAAGTAAAAACAAAGCCTTTTTTCAAGCCAAAAAAAAAAAAAGAGAAAAATGATAGAAAGTATGTTAAATTGAATTCAAAAAGCAAAATAACTGTGCAATAAATTAAACAAAGAGATTGAAAGTCATCAGAAACCTCCCAAAGACAAAAAGCCCAGGACTAGATGGCTTCAACTGTAAAATCTACCAATCATTTCTAAGTAAATCTATGAAACTTACTCAAGCTCTTCAAAAAATATTGAATGGAAAAGAATGTTACCAAACTCATTCTATGACGCCAACATCACCCTAATACCAAAACCAGATAAAAATACTATGAAAAAAATAATGAATATAGAAGCAAAAATCTTCAACAGTGTACTTGCAAACTGAATCCAAAAGCACATTAAAAGAATTATACACCATGATCAAGTAGGTTTTATCCCAGATATGCAAGGGTTTTTCAACACAAGAAAATCAATTAGTGTAATAAACCACATCAATAAATTGAAGAAGAAAAATCACATGATCCTCTCAATTGATGCAGAAAAGGCATTTTACAAAATATAGCATCCTTTCTTGATAAAAACACTCCAAAAGATAGGAATAGAAGGAAACTTTCTCAATATGGTAAAGTGCATGTATGGAAAACCTACGGCTAGCATTGTACTCAATGATGAAAGACTGAAAACTTTCCCACTGAGATCAGGAACAAGACAAAGATGTCCAATGTCACTAGTGCTATTTGATATTGTGCTAGAAGCAATTAGGCTAGATAACAAAATAAAAGTGACCCAAATAGGAAAGGAAGAAGTAAAACATTTGCTATTTGCTGGTGATATGCTCCTATATCTAGAAAATTCTGAAAAATCCTCAACAAAGCTACTAGAACCAATAGACGAGTTCAGCAAAGTGATGGGATACAAGCTTAATACACAAAAATCAGTAATGTTTCTATATACTACATGCAATCTGAGGAGAAGATCAGAAAAAAATACATTTTTAGTAGCAACTAAAGGATCAAATATTTAAGAATAAACTTAACCAAGGACATAAAGGACCTGTATTCAGAAAACTACAAAACATTGCTAAAAGAAACCAAAGAAGACTTAAATAAATGGAAAGACATTCCACGTTCATGGACTGGAAGACTAAATATCGTTAAGACGTCAATTCTACCCAAACTTATTTAGAGATTCAACACAATCCCAATAAAAATCCCAACAGCTTTTTTTTTTTTTTTTCAGGAATGGAAAAACCAATTATCAAACTTATTTGGGAGGGTAAGGGGCCCCAAAGAGCCAAAAATGTCTTTAAAAAGAACAAAATTGGAGGACTCTTACCTACTGTCTTTAAAGCATATTACTTAGCTACAGTGGTAAAAACAACAACAACAACAACAGCAACAGTGTGGTACTGGCATAAAGATAGACAGATTGACCAATAGAACAGAATTAAGAACTCAGAAATAGACCTTCACATCTACGCCCAAGTGATTTTTAACAAGGTTGTCAAGTCCACCCAGCTGGGCTGGAATAGTCTATTCAACAAATGGTGCTGGGAGAACTGGATAGCCATATCCAAAAGAAAAAAAGAGGACCCCTATCTCGCACCTTATACAAAAACTAACTCAAAACAGATCAAGGACCTAAATATAAAAGCAACAACCATGAAACTCCTTGAAGAAAATGTAGGAAAACATCTTGAAGATCTCGTGGTAGGTCGTAGTTTCTTAAACCTTACACTCAAAGCATGAGCAACAAAAGAAAAAATAGATAAATGGGATCTCCTTAAAATTAAACACTTTTGTTCTTCAAAAGACCTTGGCAAGAAAGTAAAAAGGCAGCTTACTCAGTTGGAGAAAATATTTTGAAACCACATATATCCATGATATATAAAGAGATCATACAACTCAATGATAAAAAGATAAGCAACCAATTAAAAAATAGGCAAAAGACTTGAATAGACACTTCTCCAATGAGGAAATACAAATGGCCAAAAAGCACATGAAAAAAATGCTCAACATCACTAGCTATTAGGGAAATGCATATCAAAACTACAATTTAATACTATTTCACACCTTATAGAATGGCATTATTTAAAACAAACAAACAAACAAACAAACAAAAAACCCAGAAAACTACAAGTACTGGAAAGGATGTGGAGAAACAGGAACACTCCTTTACTGTTGGTGGGAATGGAGAATGGTGCAGCCTTTGTGGCATGTAAGCCTATTGAATATGACACTTAGGCATGTCATATTCAAACTGCAGAAAACCAAAGACAAAGAGAAAATTTTAAAAGCACTAGAGGGAAAAAGTAAAACACCTTACTTATAAAAGAACAGGAATAAAAGTTCTATTAGATCTCTCATCAGAAGCCATGCAAGCTAGAAGAGAGTAGAAGAAAATATTTAAAGTGTTGGAAGAGAAACCCCACCAAGCTAGAATTCTATACCCAGCAAAACTGTCCTTCAAAAGTGAAAGATAGGGGCAGATGTGGCTCAA
>JAQZBX010016164.1:0-36797 GCA_029593785.1 Cabassous unicinctus | reverse complement strand
TTTTTTTTTTTTTTTAGGTACTGGGGCTGGGGATTGAATCTGGGAATTCACATGTGGGAAGCCAGCAATCAACCCCTGAGCCACATGGGCTTCCCTGAGTTGGTTCTTTTTTTGTTTTTGTTTTCTGTTTGTTTGTTTTCAGGAGGCACAGGGAACCAAACATGGGACCTCCCATGTGGGAAGCAGATGCTCAACCTCTTGAGCCACAGAGTTTATTGGGAGGTACCCTTAGGGTCAACACCAGTGAGGAGTGAGGGATGCAGGATTGTGCAGCAGGACGAGTCTGGCTGCAATGCAGTCGCAGTCAAGTTCTCAGCTGATCCCACGGGGAGCTCTGCAACTGGGATGGCCCTTCAGCGATGCCCCGAATTGAGATAAGGGCTCCAGTCTTTGTTCCCACACGAGGACAGGAGTTAGATGGAGGCTGCCCCAGCAAGGGGATATAACCTTGGGAAAGTTAACTCCCTTTGGGAAATGGACTAAGCTCCACCATCAGCACCAGTACTCCTGGCAGCCGAGGGAAGGAGTGTCTCCGTCCTGAAAAGGGAGCTAGGAAATGCATCTCAGCATCTACTCAACCTAATACAATGCATATGGGCCTGGCTGCAAAATGGTTAAAATGTCAATTTTTATTATATATATATATAAAATCACAATAGAATTAAAAAAATATGTGAATGGGGTTGTTATACATGTTCAACTTTGTATCATATTGTTTCACATAATAATATTTGGTAGATGTCTCCATATTGGTAATATAATACAGAGCTATTTGATTTATTTTAGTGGAGGTACTACTCATTATAATTCTTTTAAATGTTACTATTAATTTCTAATTCTCTTAAATGTTCCCATTTAGTTCTAGTTTTTTTATTTTTATTTTTATTTTTTAAGGATTTATTTATTTACTTTATCCATTTTAAACACCCCCTTCCCCATTTGCTGTTTTTTTTTGTGTCCATTCGCTGGGTAATTCTCTGTGTCTGTTTCCTGCCATCTCTTCTCATCCTCCTCCTCCAATCTTCACCAGGATTCGATCCTGGAGACCTCCGATGTAGGAGAGAGGTGTTCTGCCGTCTGCGCCACCTCAGCTCCTGATTCTAGTTTTTTTAAATGTATTTACTGTGCCTTCTTTAACCATGTAGCTTCGGATGGCCGCTTCAGCTCTTTGCTGTATGGATCAATGCTGTGTCAAACATCTAAGAACATGTCTTTGAGAACATATCCTTAGGATACATTCTTAGAGATAATCTTATTTTAAAGCTCCACCTGGGGATTTTTTAAAAGTTAATTTCTTTTATCACCTCTTTCAATGTTTACTTTCAAGATGAGGAAGTGTATTGGAGACAATAAAAATGTCTCTTGCTGAGTGGGTGTAACACAAGTTTTGATAATATCAGTGTTACAAGGATATGTTTGCTAAGTCCTTTCCCTTGTGCATGATATTGCAGCATGGTATCAGAAGCAGAGAGGATGCAGTCAACACAAAAAGTTGCCCATTTTTATGTGGCGAGTCAACCTGGGCTCTTTTATTCTAGACTTGGAAGGATTAAAATGTTCACAGTGGCTGATTGCAAGCCCATTCCATGCTTTGTAATCAAGTTATGACCTGGCCTTCGTGCCTGCTGTTGTTGCTGTTGTCTGGCAGTAAGATGTCACCAGGTCGTATGTTGTCTAGTTCTCTGGTAGATGGATGTGATGGATTGATGCTGTATGGACCCCAGAAAAGTATGTTCTTTAAGCTAATCCATTCCTGTGATTGTAAGCCTACTATAAGTAGGATCTTTTGTTTTGGTTACTTCAGTTAAGGCATGGCCCAGGGTGGGTCTTAATCCTCTTACTGGAGTCTTTTATAAATGGGAAGGATGAATACACAGAGAGAAAAAGTCACAGAAGCCAGAAGCTGGAAGTAACAAAACCCAGAAGAGAAGGGAGAGACCAGCAGACGCCACCATGTGCTTTGCCATGTGACAGAGAAGTCCAGGATTGCTGGAAGCCAGTCTTCAGGGAGAAAGCATTGCCTGATGATGTCTTGATTTGGACATTTTTTTGAGCCTTGACACTGTAAGCTTGTAAACTAATAAATTCCCATTGTTAAAAGCCAACTCATTTTATGGTATCTGCTTGAGCAGCTTTAGCAAACTAGAACAATGGGAGCAGCAGCAGAGCAAGCCTCTTCTCATGCGGGGTGTACATAATATGTGTGTGACCCAGGAGCTGGGGGCACTGCACATATTAATTATATATAACATCTATTGAGCCCTTACTATACACCAGACAGTATTTTAAGGGCTTTTATGAATTAAACCATTTACTTTGTAGAATAAATCTATGAAGTAGATACAAATTTTATCTACATATTATAAATGAGGGATATTTAGTAGTTATTAGTGTTGCTCAGTAGATGTTTTCAGGCTTGTCTTCCAAGCACATAATGAGTTTACACCTCCCTGCCTACTTTAAAGCTAAGGATGGCCATGTGACTTGCTTTGACCAATGAAATGGGAGCATAAGTTTTTCTAGGTGGAAGCTTTAAGAACAAATGTTTGGTTGGTTTTTTCCTCCTCCGTCACATAGACTGGCAACGATCCATATGTCAGGTACTCCATCATTCTGGGTCCCAAAGTGACAAATAAATGCATCAGATCACCAAGACAGTCACAAGGGACAGTGTGAGTGAGAAAGAAATTTTGTTATTTTAAACCTTTGAGATTTTGTGATTGTTTGTTATTGTAGCCTATCCTGACTTACATAGAACTGAAATCAGAGAGGCAAAGTTATAGTCTCAAGGTCTCACAGCTAATACACAGAAGAACCAGGGTTTGAACTCTGATACTCTGGCTCTGGAGTCTGCCTGCTTTCCCCCCATAGTAAATGGAATATCTAGTTAGTGGTTCCAAGTTGGAACTTAAGGGGTGGAATCAGAAGCTCTCTCTAAAATTCTGGGTGTCCTTGAGGGGAGAGTCCCAAAATTTCAGGATTGATAAGGACTTCATCATCAGGGCTTATCAGGTTGAAATTAGCCAAAACTCAACCTAATCTAACAATAAAAAAAAAAGTTTTTTTTTATATGTCTAAATAGTCTAAGGAAAGAATTGGCTTAAGAACCAGAGGTTCAGGCAACCTCCTCTGCACACTGTCTCCTAATCATTTTTCTCTTCTCTCATCTGTGTTAGCTTCCTCCCTCATCAGGTAGTCTTCTGTCTTGGAGGAGCAAGGATTACATCCTCCAACTTTGCAGCCCAGTGGGGATACATTTTTGTCCTTCCTACCTCAATGCCGGATTTAAAGACTGAATAAGATGATGTGTGAGAATGTGGATTTTAAAAGAAATAGAAAATAAAATAAATAGAAACACAAACATCCAATGCCTAACTGATCAGTGTTAGCTGATGAGAATCTAAATTCTTCTCCTTTTGTTGGAGAGGGAAAGAATTAAAGATACCAAGGGGAGACCCACCTGCAGAGATAGGGCTGAGGTTCTAGTGCTCAATGCCTAGAGGGATTTTACATTCCATCCAGTGAGGAACAACCAGCACCCATGGAGCTATCATGTGGCAGGAATCGTGGCCAGGGGGCATGGCAGCAGCTGTGAATTCAAGTCATGACTCCTGGGCATGGTAAACACCATTTGGGCAGGACTCTAGGTTAGGATGCTCTTTCTCTAAGATTAGTACTCAGTCCCCAAGGGGGTAACCTCCAGTAGGCATGTCTGTATGACATAACCCTGATGGGTTTGAGGGAAATATTGATCCAAGCTGAGCCAATCACACACTCTTCCCTGGATATATGACACTGAGAACAGAGATATAAAGCTTGGGTGCAATCATTCTTTTATTTGTAAAATTGTATTGAGTACTTACTATGTGCCTGATATTGTTCTAGGTGTTAGGAATTCAAATAAAGTCCATGCCAATGTGGGTTTCACAACAAACCAACACACAAATAAATATGAAGATAATCTTAGATGATAATCCTCTGAAGGAAATACCCCAGGGTAATGCAAACAACAATGACCAAGTGATCAAGGAAAGCTTCTCTGAGGAGGGTCATTGGAGTTCAATCCTCAATGAGGACATAGTCATGGGAAGAGCTGGGAGAAGGCGACCCCTGGAAGAAGGAAGAGAAAATAACCTGAGGTGGAAAAGGCATTAGATAGGACCAGGAGGTAGGCTGCTGTGCGTGGAGATTGGTGAGCCAGGGGAAGAAGTGATATGAAATGATTCTGGAGAGGAAGGCAGGGGCTGGATCACATGAGGCGTTTTTAGTATATCAAGGGACTTGGCTTTTATCTACAAGCAATGGACAATTGGAAGTGAATCCTGTTAAAGAAAGAACGCAATGGAGAAGATTCCCCAACCATTGCAACGGAGACCCTGGGAGCTGTCCAGGGTTCTACACTTCCAGGGGCTTAGCTCGTCTGCCATGTCTCCGATGGGGCGAAGCAGGTACCTCCCACTCTTGCCTCTGCCAACACCCCTTCCCAGATGAGCTTTCATTTAAGGGAAATGTCAACAAAGCTGGCTTCTTTTGGGGCCATCTTATTCTTCCTTCTGTTGAAAACATCTTGTCTAATGTACAAGGATGTCTTTGGTTGGGCTCCCTAAAATCAGAGCTTGAGATGGGGATTCTCGTGTAAGTGCTTGACTGAGGGAGGGCTTTCAGAAGAAACTTGCAAGGAAATGAGGAAAGCAGAATAGGTTAAGACAAGAAGCAAAGCAAAGATGTGGGTTTCAGCTGACGTCTAGCCTCAGACTGACTCCTCAGAGGGTCCAGCAGCATGAATGACCCTACAGAGGTGCATTTTCTTGAGGCAAAGGGACCAGGATTTTGTGTCCCTGAACCATTCAGTCACTGGCTATGGGCCTCTGTGGGAGTGGATGAGTATAACCTCTCAGGCACCTGTGGGTAAGGTGCTCCATACAGTCAAGGGATTTATATGGAGAAAGGTGCAGCTGTGAGCCCTTAGCAGCCCACCCTTATAGTGTATGTGGGATACTGGTCCAGGAAAGGGGATTTAGGTGGAGCTCCTTTAAAGGGCATGGTATATTTTCTTGGTGGTGTCAAAGCTTAAGACTGGGACAAAGAACCAAAAAAGAAAGGCAACAGATAGCGAAGAGGTACCCAGACCCTGGCTTCAGAGGCCAGCCTGTCTTGAACACTGTCTGCTGGCAAGCTGAGAGTGATTTTGTTTCTGCCCTGCTTAGGACTGGAGAGAAGAAAGTGGGCTGTTTGGAGGCTCCCATTCTGGGCCATGATGTGTGCTAAGGTCTTTGAACACGATTTCATCTACTCTGCTGCTCAAGGTGGCATGGGTATCACTCTCCCCATTTTACAGATGGGGTAATGGAAGCTCAGAGAGGTGTGTAGCTGGCCTAAAGTCAGACAGCTAGTTAATTGGTGGGAAAGCCAGAAGTAGGATTTGATTGGCTCTGAACCTGGGCCACGATTTCATCTCCAGGGGCAGGACTAGGGTAAGGCAGGAAGGCAGGGCAACCTCGTTCAGATGTGTTCTCGGGCCAGCCTTGTTTGGGGTCACCTGGAAAGGCCTCCTGGGCAGTGGTTTCTCCCTTACTGTGTTCTTATTCATCTTCATCTTGGGCTGAAGCACCCAAATTACATTTCTTTCCAGCTCCCTGTAGGTGCTACATTTCTCTTCCCAGCCCACTGCTCATCCCCATCTCTCCCTTCAGCAACAGTAGAGCCAGAAGAGAGGATGTAAGGTGCACAGTCATAACTACAATGGAAGCTCTCGCTCGTCACTCATTTCTGCCAGAATCTGGGACTGATTCTTCCAAGACTTTGGTTTTGACTCTAAAGCTATGGCATGGAAGGTTTGGGCTGGTGGAAGGTGTAGGGTAAAGTTTTCCATTATTACATCACCTTCCCAATTTTTGCCATATCTTTATAAAGCTTGGGATATTCTTTATTTGAGTTTTAAAAAATGATTTACCTTTCAAGTCTAAAGGAAACTTTATGACCACTACCATAAATAGAAAACACTATTCCCTTGCCATAACAACATACATTTGAAAGCTATTGAAATACTTACCAATGAAAATCATCTTGTATATCAGCTGTGGTATATGCTTGAGACTAGAAAACACCAGCTTAGTTGAAAGAGCACTGGATTGGAAGTCAGGAAATTATAGTCTGGTTCAAGCTTTTCTGCCAACTTAGAATGATAATAATAATAAAAATGGCCAACATTTATTGAGAATATGCTATGAGCCAGCATTGTGTTAAAAACTTTACATAAATCATTTCATTTAATTCTCATGTCTTTTGAAACCTTGTGATGAGGATTCATGTGCAAGTGATGTTTTAAGTAACTGCTCTCAGGGGAAAAGAAAGGGAATAGCAAATTCTGGGGTATACTTTGAATTTAGGGAGCTGGTGGGGAGGTAAGATAGGCAGGGAATATTATCTATGCTCCTTAGGGTATAGTAAAAAAGCATCTTCATTAGTCAGGAATCTTTTGATTGTGATTGACACCCAAGTCAATATGGCTTAATTAAAATGAATTTGTTGCCTCAGTTTTAACTAAAAATTCCAAGAGTAGCATCAAGTATGGCTGCATCCAGCTGTCAAATAATGTCCTCAGGATTCTGTTTTCATCACTTATCTCAGCTATTGTTATGGTGGATCTTTCCAACCAGCTATGTGGTACTCTCTGATTGGCCAGACTTGGACCCATGCATACCCCTAGATGCTGAGGAATCAGTCTCTTCTGAACCACATGGACCGAAACCAGGGGAATGGAGACAGTCCTTAAAGAGAAGCTGGCCAGCAGAAAACAAATGTCCAGGTCCACCTGTCTACATGCCAGGTTCTCTCTGCAGGTCAGAGGAGAAGTGCAGAGGACAGCAATGAACCAAACGCTTTCAAATATGCTGACAACGTTCCGGGAGGGGGTTCCCACTAGCAGTCCAGAATGCAATCAATTTGCTGCTTTTGCCAACTCCAGCACCTGTCATAGTTCATCTTCTTTTAAATAACTTCGAGGATATGAAAGTCATAAAACCAAACCCAGGTAGGGTCAGAAGTCACTGGCTCCTCTGTGGGGAGGGCTGTCACTTTTTGGCTCTTTACTCTTCCACACATTTGCATAGCCCTTTGGAGCTGAGCACAAGCCTGGCAAATATTATTCAAATAAGACTCATGTGTTTGATTGGAAATAAATCGTAAGTGCTTGTCCGTCTTCAGGATGTACTCACAGTAAAAAGGTACAGTAGAGATTCCCTTCTTTGTAATTGTTATATATTTCTTTGACCTCACAGCAGCTAAAGTTGGCTTTCAAAGAAAAAAAGCTGCTGTTGCTGTGCATCAGAGAAACATTTTAATGAACACCACAGGGTTTACTGATCACTGTTAATGAGTGAGGAACGAGTGTCTTGCAGGAACCTTCTGTCTATCTTTAGAAAGCAGCCCTGGATGATGGAGGGTTGGAGGGTGACGGAGCTCCATGCATGTCTGCAAACTAGAAAACAAATACATCATGTCTTTAACTCTGTCTGTAATGGACACTGCAGGAGCTGCCCAAAACTCGTTTGCACCTTTGTTTGTGCCCTCCCCAATCAATAGCGGCAGTTAAATGGAGATTTACTGACTTCTATAAAGACTTGCAGCAACAATATTCAAAGAAATGAAACTCAACAGAAACATCTCAATCTCTCTGGAGCTCCTCATCCCCCACTGCTGTTTGCAGGATGCCTTATACGAAAGGTCCATTCTTGCCAGTACACTTTCTGTGTGTGTGTGTGTGTCCTTGGGTACCCACACATGTGCAGGCCCACAGTCTGAACTGGGACTGGGGAACAATTTTGCTATCAAAAGTCACTGACACACCACCTGGAATCAACTAGAAACCCAGAGAAGTAAAAAAGCAATTTAACGTAGCCAGCTTATTTGCTTTTAGAAATGAGAACTTTCTCCTTGTTAGCTTATTAAAATTAAGGGCAGAGAAAAGAACAGTCAAAGAAGTACACATAATAAATGACACAAAATATGCTTCCATTTTATTTCAGAACTGATGGGATGGAGGGTGGCAGAGAGATAGAAAAAGGTATACATAGACACATGTGTAAAAAGAGCAAAGAATTACAGATAGGCCTGGAAATATTGACATAATATCTTATCAAATGCTGTTGGAGGGCAAAGGGCTTTACCTTTATGACCTTAGCATACATCACATAAGTCAGTGGGACAAGCACTGTTTATATGCCCTTTACACAGATGAGGATACTGAGGTTTGAGGTCACTAAGGCTCTCATTCAGGACCACACTGATAGTAAGTGGTGGGCTGAGATATATCCCCAGACAGCTGGACTCAGACTTTTGTTCTGTACTACCTCTGAGCCATTGGGTTGCTTTAAATATTGCTGTCCAAGGGATTGTGGGTCTGTGTGATAATTTAAATATATATACATATATATCTTTTATTTTGAACAGGTAATATATTCACTTGGTACAAAAATCAGAACAATATGACAAGACAGCAAGGAGAAAACTCTTCTACCCACCCTATCTGTCATTGTACTTGGTACCCAGGACTCCCCTCACCTAGAGGCGCCTGACCTCTCTAGCTCTCCTCCCTACCCCACTCCCTATAGCCTCAGGTGAGCGTTTGTCCCTCCCACCTTTGCCCCCCTCACCTCCCCACTCTCTCTGCCTATGTAGATGCTGTTCTTCCTAAAGCTGGATCCCCTGGTGAGAGAGAAAGCTGATCCCTCTCATGTTTCTCTGCCAAGGACAGTTTCTCTGGGGGATTAGTGTGTCTCTAACACCTTTATAATACTTGTTAATCTCTCCTTTTTAACAAAGAGGAATCAGATAGTTGATGCAGAGCTTTCGACTACCAACATACAACTGGAATTTAACAACTTTGGAATTGTAAAAAATGTATTTTTATGATTACCTTCTTTGGTATGTCAGGCTATATTGATTTTTCCATATAGATTAGTGAAACAAAGTTACCTTTTAAAACAAATATATTTAAATAAAAACAAGGCAATTTAAAAGAAAAATATTAAGCAATCGCACAGGTGCTACAGGAAATGGCAAAACTGTGAAGCTAGTAGGCCTGTAGTTGAAGGTTGGGAGATACTGCTTTCAACTTCCAAGTGTAGATCTAGGTTCAAGCGGCAGCTTGCTTTTGAAGCTGCCCTTCATCCCTTGCCCTGATAACATCAGCTTTGTTGTCATTGGCTCCTGTGAGGAGCACTCCCCGTTCTTCCCACCCTTATCCAAATGACCTGGGTTTTAGACCTTTCTCCATTTTGGTCACCCTCTGTGGGTGAAGACCAGCTTGGCAATGCTCTCCTAAAGTCTGACACTTCAGCTGTAGCTTCTATGCTTTGTTTCCTCTCCTCTATTGATGGAGCTCAAGATTGTATGTGTGTGTATGTGTGGGTATATGATATGAACTTTATTTTTTGTATAAAAATGAAAATGGGATCATGTTATACAAACTTTTTAAACTTTTTTTTCTCCACTTAGTCACACACCACAAACATTTTCTGAAGCAATAACTTTACATCTGCGGTGGGGTGGATGTGGCTCAAATGGTTGGGCGTCCATCTCCCGTATGGAGGGAACTGGGTTCGATCCCTGGGACCTCCTGGTAAAAATAAAGAAAAATATAGAAGGTGCACGGGCCGCCAGGCCCGGCAAGTGGGTGCGCCATCAGGCAGGCCCCGCCGAGCCATGCAGCAAGATGATGACATAACAGGAGAGTGACACAAGGGAGAGCCAAGACAAGACAGCCCGAAAAAACAGGAACTAAGGTGGCACAGGTGGTAGGATGCCTCTCTCCCACATCAGAGATTCCCAGGATTGAATCCCAGTGAAGACAGGAGAAGGATGAGAAGACAGGGCAGGAAACAGACACAGAAAATTGCCCAGCGAATGGATACAAAAAACAGCAAAAACAGGAGGAGAGGTAAAAATGGATAAAAGTAAATAAATAAATAAATCTTTAAAAAAAATCTACATCTGCAATATCATTGTTAATGGCTACATAATAGCGTACTGGATGGATGTGCCATGATTTACTTCAAGAGTTCTTGAGATTTTTTTCTGAAAATTTCACCAAGTGCAAACCATTGCCATTAGCTTAGAGAATTCCCTGGGACCTCTCAGGGGCTCGTCCCTCCCTCCCTCCCTCCCTCCCTCCCTCCCTTCCTTCCTTCCTTCCTTCCTTCCTTCCTTCCTTCCTTCCTTCCTTCCTTCCTTTGATGGTTTGAAGCTGTATGCACTCCAGAAAAGTATGTTCTTAAAGTTAATCCGTTCCTGTGGGTGTGGACCCATTGTAAGTAGAAGCTCTTAGTGAGTAGGGTCTTAACTTAAAATGTGACCCACTTCATTCAGGGTGGGTCTTAATCCTCTTACTGGAGTCCTTTATAGGAGAATGAAATTCAGACAAAGAGAAGAGAAAACTACCGAAGCAAGAAGCCAAAAGCAACAAAACCTGGAAGAGAAGGGAGAGGCCAGCAGATGCCACCATGTGCCTTGCCATGTGACTGAGGGGTCCAGGACCACTGGCAGCCAGTATTTGGAGAGAAAGCATTGCCTGATGATGCTTTGATCTGGACATTTTTCTCAGTCTTACAACTGTAAGCTCGTAAGTTAACAAATTCCCATTGTAAAAGCCAAACCCTTTCTGGTATAGTGCTTTTGGCAGTCTAGCAAACCAGGAAACTTCCTTCCTTCTTTCCTTCTCTCTCTTTCTTTTGCATAGACATTTTTTAAAGCAGTTGTAGGTTTACATGAAAACTACACAGAAATTACAGAGTTCCCATATGGTCGGGGGTATCTCTCCTCATGCGATTGGCCGACATTTACTGAACACCTCTCCTTTGTGCCAGACACTGCTGTAGATAATTACAGTGCTGGGTGCTTGAGGGTGTTCACTGAGGTATGTGTGAAACCTTCTGGGAGCAGGGACGGGAACCTGGCTAATTCTGGCTCCAGAAGGAGAAGGATGCTTTCACACAGGAAGGGGCCCTTCATTAAGTCTTTGAAGAATAATTGGGAACCCAGTTTGGAAAGACTGAATTCAGCTATTGGCCCATTTGAAGCCACTCTGGACATCCCACCAAACATAGGACCAAGATCCTGCACAGTTAGAGTCACCAGGAATGGCTCAAGTCCTTCGACCATGGCTTCAATATAAGACTGGTTCCTTGACCATCTTTATCTCTTTCTGGAAACTGACCTTTCAGGGATCATGGATCTTAGAGGCAAATTGAAGCCCCAGGAAATGTGGAGGTAATTATTGAAACTCCCTCACAATGAACCAGGGGCTATAGAACTGCTTTTATGAACCCCTCCCTACTCCCACCCTGTTAACTGTGTGTAATCTCCCACCAAGGCCGTATGATTGGTTCTGGCTGGTTAGGATGACTGACAGCCCACTTATTACTCTTGTCTGCCCCTGTCTGGCCCCTCTAGAGGTTTTATTAGCCCTCATTTGGGCGAGTTTGGGTTCAGAAAACACCTCTCCTTGAGGCAGTCTCAAGATTGTTTTCTCACCTGAAATAACCAGCAAATTTATTGTTTTTGGAAGAAGGAAAAGTCTTATAATCAATGTAAAAGAGGAATATGCTTTTGGTTTTCGAAAAGTGTATCTATGAGACAGGGAGATAATTCTACCACCTTTGGGGCTTTATTCCTGAATAATAGTACAGAGTCCTGTAGCTATAACTCACTTCCAGAGGACTCTTTCACTAGAGCCCCCATTTGTTAAAATGCCTACCTAATGGTTATGGAAAATGCACTTGCAAATTGACACCTGATTGGGTTGAGATGCTCTTAAAATTCTGGAATGTCATCAAAAGCCTTTGCTTCTCTTAATGCAATAATGTTTCTCTGGGAAAAACACCCTCCACATGCCCCTTCACTGCAAAGCACAAAGTCGGATAGAGACAGTTTTCAGCAAAATTGACAAACTGAGCTAAACTTTATAATTTAATTTCAAAAAGGATGGATCAGGAAATAACATTGCTGGTTTCACGTGCTGGAAAAATCGATGCTATGATTTTTTTTTATCTTCTTCCTTTCTGCTCCCTTGCCAAGGGCCGATATAATAAGTCATTTGGACTGGCCCAACAAGCAGCCCACCGGCCCTCTAGTGCCTCATGGCCACCCCAAGGGCTCCAGAGATGGACAGGTGAGGACTCCAGTTCCTTTGCCAGCCCGGAGCTTACATTCACACGTGGTAGGGCTTTTATCCCAAAAGGAAATATTAATGGTATTGTGTTTACCTTCTCTGGGCCAGATACTGTTCCAAGTGCTTTACATGAATTATTTCAAAGATCCTCACTACTCTATCAGTTAGGTGCTTTAAAAAAATCTCTATTTTATAGTTAAGGAAACTGCAGCTTAGAAAGGGGACATAATTCTCTAGGTGACACAGCTAGCATGTAGAAGGAACCAGTATTTGAAACCAGTTGATCTGATTTCAGACCTTGGCTATTAACAGGTGAGGTGAGCAAAAGGAGGTGTGTGGGTGCCCAAGGCTTGTTGCCAGGCAGAGACTGATGGGCTCCCAGTTCAGTGCTCAGAACTTACTCCACAACACTCCTGGGGAAGAGGAAGGCAAGGGAGGGGCTTGTGGGGGTGATGGGGTGGAGATAACAGTTCTCCCCTTAGGACCCCCACTCCACATGTCTTCCTACAACATCCCTAAGATGAATTTTTTATTTGGTGAATGTTTTTGTGTGTGTGTGCAATGAAGAAACTGTTTGGGTTAAAAGACTCGCCATTTGAAGAAATCTTCCTTTGTCCCTAGGGAAGCCTAGGGAGGCTGGAAGAGCCTTGTTCTCCCTGGAGCCCTCAGTTTCCAAGACAACCACCCGGCTGAGAAGAGGAGAGTCTCTCCACAGGGAGGTGATGTCCAGGTACTACACCGCTAAGCTGGTGGGCAGGTGGCGGGACCTAGCTGAGGGACTGGGCCTTCTCAGGGCCTCGCCTCACTCCCTGGCTTCAATTTGCCTCCGAATCCCTGAGATGAGTGGGGTCCAAAACCCAGGCTCAGCTTTGAACTTTGTCCGAAAGCAGAAAAGAGTCAATTCACCAAAAATCAATCTGTCAAACAAGCAGAACACCAATTGTCCAATTTATCCAATAACAGAGGAATCTGTCAAAGGAGTTTTACTCCTGCCTCTGCTGTGGAGACTGTCAAACAATATCTTAACCCTGGTGTAGAACAGTTTTCCTGAGCTGTTTTCCCACCAAAAGTCAGAACAGGGGCAAATGTGGGGATGGGGCATAGACCTGCAACAATAGAGAAGACGAAGTCATGCTTCAGGGAAATCCCACTCATTTCTAGATACGTCAGCACAATTAGAGGCAAATTATAACCCCCACCCCCAAGAAAACCCCAGTGAATCCGTAAATTGGCAATTTGATAAGTTGAGGTAGGTCCGTTTTGTCATATCAGCAGGGTAGGCCAAGGCCTTCCTTCTGCTCTCATTCTGGCCTCCTGCTGGGAGAGCGATCCCAAGGGATTTATTTCCTGAGTCCCTCGCACAGCATGAGCCTAAAGACAACCAATTCCATGAAAAGTTGTACAGGGGTTTCTGGGCTCCAGTTTTCTCAGATGTAAAAAGGGGTGGTGGTGGTCTGTAAATGAGGACCTTTTTATTCTATGTTTCTGAGTTCCTTCCATAGCCTATCAAACAAGCAAATGTGACACAAATGTTTGGGACAGTGTAGGACAAGTGTTTTGAGAGTTAAAGCACAGGATAAACCCATGCTATTTATATTAATCATGGTGTAGAGTGGGGCTCAGGACACTGTTTCTGTAAAGAGCCAGATAGTAAATATTTTAGGCTTTGTAGGACATAAGGTTTCTATTGCAACTATTTAAGTCTGCTGTTGTAGCAAAGGCAGCCACAGACAATGTGTAAATGATGAGCATTGCTGTGTTCCAATAAAACTTTATTTATGGAGACTGAAATTTAAATTTCATATAATTTTCATGTGTCATGTCCTATTATTCTTTTGATATTTCCCAACCACCTAAAAATGCAAAAACCACTCTTAGTTTACAAGCTGTACAAAAAACAGGACGAGGGCAGGACTTGGCCCACAGGCTACTGTTTGCTGACCCCTGGTGTCGGGGCTTTGGTTGGAACACAAAATATCCTGAATTCCAAGCCCTTGGAGGCCTTATGCCGTCAGTCACATCATTCATTGATCCAGTTGGTGTGTTCTCTTCCTCAGGGTTGCCCCCCTAACTGTTCACCTGCTATTTCAACATGGAGAAAATGGCTTCCTTTGATCTCCTCCTTCCCATTCTAATCTTATCCCATCCTCTAAAGGAATATTTGTTTTTCCATTGGAATTCTTGACCTGTTGGATTTTTCTTTCTGGACCAAAGAAGTAAAAAAAAAGCATGTGTCCCAACAAATGTGTGTATGGCACCCAGAATATGTCTCAAAGTGGCAGAGTCTTAGCAGTGACCCAATGTTCTCTGCAGTCACCGGACAAAGCTCCTTCTCGATTCTCACATCTCCTGGAACTGAGCACCTCTGATGCCAGAGAACTCATTACCCAAGTTGTTGGAGGGGCTGATGTTTAGAAAATCACTCCTCCAACTCAGAGGCTATCCACTTTCCTGATGTCTCTAGACATCTAGACATCAGTCAGAGTATTTATACATGAGAACACATGAGGGTACAGTATGAAACAGCACAAAAATAATCAAACTGATACATGCATGTGGCTAAAAATAATCCAAACATCAGCTGGACTGATCATAAAAAAAGAACACCTTTTCCCTCCCTTCTCCCTCGTCCTGCTCCCCAGAGACGGCCAGTTTTTATTTAAGGAATCTTTTAATTGAAACCTAATCTACCAACAGGACAATGCACAAAAGTATACAGCTTGAAGATGTTCACAAAGTGACCATACTTTTGTAACCAGCTCTCCAGAAGCCCCCTCTTCTCCCACCCACTCACTATCTCCTCTCACCCCCGACAAAATTAGCCACTGTCTTGACCGCTTGACACCATAGAGTACATTGAAGCAACCATTTTAATGGTTTCTATTTTTCATTCTGCCGGCGGTTACTTCCACATTCTAAATAATATAATTACACAGTTGCTTTTCAATTGATCAGTTTTAGACATTGTCTTTTCAATTCTTCCCATAATAAAAGATTTTGCTTCTTAATACCAGTCCTCACTTTCTGTCCTCTCTTCTCCAAATATAGTTAAATCACTATTTACTGTTTCTCCATTCACTGGTCACCTGTGCAAGTTCAGCCACATTCTATGACCTCCATTTTCTATTCCATCTGTCATGAGCAACATTATCTGCCTCCCCAATTTGTAGAAAGAGGGCTTTAGTGCTCCTTCTTCCCTCCCATACCTCTCTGCCCCTCCAGGTGTCCGGAGTCTTTATTTTTATATCATGAATTTGGAGAACATTTACATTTTGTTCTATATACATAGTTGACTCTTATGTAGTTTGTCTATAGGTTGATCTAAAATTGAATCCCAACAAATAGCTTTTAGGTGATGTTAATGTATAGTTCATTGTGGAATCAACAATGTCCAAGTCCTTCTCCAAGAGTTCAATGCCATACCTTCTGTGCCTCACCAAGATTATTCTTAGAGTCTTCAGAAACATTTTATTTATTTTCACATTTATTCCATGGTCAATGGGAAAGAGAAGGCATGATATTAAGGGCCCGTGCATGTCGAGGAAACAGTCTAAAGCCTTTGGTGTTAGAGAAAACCAATAAACACACAGAGATTTTTCCAGATTGGTAGAGGTCTTGTGTTCTGCTGTTATTAGAACCGACCCTGCTTGGAGTGTTTGCTTCACTCAGAGATTTCCAAAGGGCAGGTGCTTCAGAAGAGAGGCAGCATTTACCTTTAAGATAACTTAACTACTTGGGCGGGAGGCGTGGAAAGTCTATGTGCTCCTAAATGCAGGTAGTCATAAAATCAGTAGCTAATTGATTTATGTCAGCACTCAGTTTTAGGAGAAGGGTGGCCCTGAGTGAAAAACACAATATGTGAAGTGGTTTAATTTTTTTCGGATTACCCTTTACCAGGTAGCGTGTAATTGCATTAGTAATCGGCGTCCTTTGAGCAGAATCTCAAACAAAGGATTAGTGGGAAGGAAGATGGAAGAATGCTGACTTCACAATAACTCACTGCCTTCCTAACGCGATTATATAAATAAATTCAAGCAATATTTTCCAAGACGCTGGAGCCTGATCGTAAAGGCGTGAGGGGGCCCGGGGCCTCTGCATGGACCCTGGTTGGCGGGCAGTAACTGATTGCTGTGGTAGCGGAGGGCAGTCCCCAGGTGGTGAAATATCCAATATCTCTGAATTATCTGTCAGCACTCAGAAATTATTGAAGCCGGGCAGACTCCTCCAAGTGGGAAGCAAGAACATCTTGGCTTCATTTGGCTAAACAATGGAGTTAAAATGGAAAGGTCCCTGCTGCGACCTCCCACCAGCCCACTTAGGTCACTCAGCGATGGGATCACGCAGGGCTGACTCTGGGCACCGCCAACTTTTTGACCTCCCCGAGTCAAGGAGTCGGAGGAGCGAAATTTCAGGCTCCCGTCTCACCACCAGCAGGGAATTAGCTCATCTGCTCTGTTTTGTTCTCCCGTCCTCATCGACAAAGCCTGCAGGCAAGCCCTCGGCTGAATGAAGCGCGGTCTGGATGACATATCAGAGAGCAGCGACATGCTGCCTGCATTGTTTGTCGGAGAGCCTTTGAGTTGCTGTTTTCACATAAGCCGAAGCACTGGCTTTGAGGCCTTAGTTATTCCATTACGGTTTCTCTGGGCTGGGCAAGGGCCAGGCTGCCTGAAAAAGCTGCTTTCCCCTTGCTCCCCCCAGATCTCTGAACAGTTGCTCAAGAGAAAGATTGAAAGACCAAATGCTTCACAAACACTCTCATAAAAGTCTTTAAATATCCAGTCATAAAGAACTCTGGATCCACGAACTCTCCTCGTGCAAGGAAATGTGACCCTAAGTAGAGGGGACGAGGGTGACGGTTGCCACCACCAGGCCGTGCCAGTGGGAATGCCAGAGGAGCCAAAACAAAGCTGTGTACCAGCTGTGTGCCTCGAGTGAGCCTCTTGACCCCTAAACTCAGTTTCTTCATCAATAAAATGGAAGTAATTATAATTCTCTTGTTGTTGGGAGCAAATGAAGCAATGGGTAGGAAAATATCCTATGGATTTTATGCCAAGGTGAGGGATGATTGTTACCTCTTTGGCTGTGCTCATCGGTATATAGGTTGAGTTCCAATCAGATGGGTTTCCTTGGACACCCTGATGAAGTTGGATTTTTTTTTTTTTCCTTTGTTTATCCAGATCTCTGCCTGGGATGCCCTTATCTCTCTTCCCTCCTTGCCTGACTTCAACCCATGCCTTGTGGTTCACCTATCTCATTCATGGAACAGGGCCCTCCGCAGCCTCCAGCATCCTTCCACAGCCTGGCCCCATCGTGGCAACTCTGTGACTTTCATGGGTCCATGACTTTGCCTTCAGAGGCTGGGGTGGCCCCAAAGATGGGCCCAAAGGAAGCTGGTGGGTGTGGCTCTGCCTTTGATGATTAAATATGAATGATCATGAAGCTGAGAACTTTTTCAAGATTTATAACCCAACCCTTGGGTCATCCATTAATTTAAATTAGGTATCTTAAAAGAGGCACCTTCTGTGCCAACCCTGAGCTTGTATGAAACTTGGAGTGAGTGCCTCTGCACATTTTGTGCCCTATGCCTCACTTGCCTCACCCTAGTCCTGGCTTTTCTTCTGGGTGCCAGGTATGGTGAGGAATTCAGAGACAAACAGTAAGAAATGGCCTTTGACTTCAAGACACTCACCCTTTAAGAGGAAGGACAAGGGAAGAATATAGATACAAATAAAAAGACATTTTCACGTAGTCATTTGTGAAAAAAATATTTACTGAACATCATTGCAGGTGCCTTGCTATACCCTGTGGGTTCAGGATGGGACAGGCTCATGGTCGCTGTCCTTGCAGAGCATGTAGCCCAGTGGAGGAGACAGACAGTCGACATACAGTTACAGCCAAGTATGATGACGACAGTGGCAGGGATGTGCAGGGCTACGAGAGAACACCGAAGAGACAGACTGTGCAGAAGTGGAAAGCCTGGAAGGCTTCTCAGAGGAGGCAGCATCCAGCTCATCCTGACAGGTGAGAAGGAGCTGGCCAGACAAGAGAACACGCCTATCAGAGGGAGCAGTGATATGCAAAGACATGTGAGCAACTGAAAATAATTTGAGCTCATAGTGGGATAGGCAATGAGGACGGAAAAGTGATGGGTTATCTAACTGAACCCTTGAAATTACTCAGAAGCTAGGTACTATTTTCATCATATCCACGTTACAGATGAGGAAACAAAGGATCAGAGAGGCTGGGGAGCTTGCCCAAGGTCACAGAATCAACATTTTGGTCTTGCCCAGTCTGCTTCCAAAGTCCTTGCCCTTGACCATGGGAACCACGGGAAGCTTTCTATGCAAGGGGCAGCCCCTCTGTGAGGGGCATGGGCTCGACTTCCCATTTCAACCACTGACAAGCTGTGTGACTTTGAGGAAGTTACTTCCTTGGCCAAAAAATGGGGCAGCTAATAACATCTATCCCACAGGGATGGGTGTACTCAGGATGAATAATCTCATACCTGTACATTCTAACACATAGTAAGGCCCAGTCAGCAGTGGTTACTATTAGGGTGGATTGGAAAGGAGAGAGACTAAAGAAAATATCAAATCTCAATTTGGAAGCCATCGCCATCATGGAGCAGAGAGGTATTGGCAGTGGGGGAGAGGGAAAGAGACGTGCAGGTAAAAATGTCTTATTTCCTTTTAAGCTGCTGGTTGGGGCACTGAGCTACAGCCACCTTCTGAGCCTGGTTTCTGTGTCCCTTTAAGCTGCCCACAGGCAGGAGGGGACATGTGATGCCTGGAGAAAGGTTGCTCCTGAGAACAATATAGATTTCTTTTGTGAGCTTCAGGAAACCACATCCCAGGGCGTGCTGCTGTATTGACTCAACCTGCTGGGACGTGTGGTTGCCAGGGGCAATGCAATCAGCAACTTGGCCCATTCCTTCTCCCCATGGCTCCCAATGACTCTGTTTCCAACCAAGGGGCTTAGGGCCCTGTCACTTCCAGGACTTTCTGTTTTTCTTCCCTGGAGGTGGGGAACCAGATGTTAGCATCTGCTCAGAGGCAGGGCAGCCAGAGGCATCAGCCAGGAATGCCCCTCTCTGGGGTGAGAAGACAGTTGCTCATAGAGGGCCCTGAGCCCTCTGTGAGCCAAGCAGCTCCTGCCTCCGTGGGATTTCTGGGGCACCAGGAAGGAGGAAAGGATCATCATTCCAATGCATCCCTTGTCCCTCTCCTTTTAGGCCCTAACATTCTTGCCCTGGCTGGCCATTCTTTTGGTGTCTTGTCCAGCCTGTCTGAGCACATGCTGGAGAATATAGCAGATGGAATTCAGAAAAAAAGAGGAGGTCAGTGAGGGCTGAGGCAGTCAGTGGAGGCTTTGGGAAACAGGGGGAGTATAGATGGCTGGAGGTGAGGGTAGGGGAAGGTTTCCTGAGTAAAGGGACAGGCTGCCGTGGTGAAAGGAGAACCAGGTTGAACCCTGGGCACTCTGGAGCAGGGTTTCCACCCAGTTTCCTCACCACTGTGTTCCCAGAACCTGGTGCTGATTCAGCTCAGAGCTCACCAAATAGTTGTTAAGTGAGCAAATCAGGCCCAAGGTTGGGAGACTTTGGTTCTAGTTTTGGCTCTATCATTACCTTGCTTTATAACCTTGACAAGTTACACATCTAATCCTAGAATTGGAGGTTTGGTGGGCGCCACCCAAACCAAAAGACCTGAGAGTGAGGATGGGATGGGGACCCCCAAAGAATTGGGATGCCAGTACCAGGACGCAGGAGGTCTGGTACTGAGAGCCAACACATGCACGTGTACAAATGCACACATGTACAAATGCACACACATACCAACCACACATGCACAAGTGCTCACATGCACACACCACATGCATGAACACACATATATGTACACACCGCACAACATGCACACACAAATACATGCACGCACCACACTCACACACACAAACGCATTCCTGGATGTTCCTTCAGTCATTTATTGTTCCTTTTAGTCATTTATTGCTTTTTCCAAACCTTTCACAAAGGCTGAGCTGCTTATGATGATGGCCGTGGGTCAGAGGCGTCTAAAGTGTCTTGCAGGTCCTTAGTAGACCCAGGACTCAAGTTTCTCGCCTCATTGGCAGGTTTTCTTGCTCATTCCACCCAGGAGGAGGGGGTCTTAAAACCCTCAGAAGCATGGAGAGTGATTCCCTAGGAAGAAAATATTCTAGAGGGGAAGAAAGGGGAAACTTGTTGATTCATATTTAAATTCATTTCTCAAGAATTCACAGAGTGTCTACTCCATGTCAGGCTCTGGGTTTGGCTCTGAGAAGTGTTTGAGTCAGGATAGGCTAAGCTATGCTGGAATAACAAACACTGCCCCAATCTCAGTGGCTTAACATCGGAAGGGTTTATTTCTTGCTCATGCTGTGTGGTCACTGTAAGTTGGCTGGGGGCTTATTGTTGGTCGTTCCGCAGGGATCAGGCTGATAGACAGCTGCTTTCTGGAGCACTGTCATTGCTTGAGGCAAGGAGAAATGGAGCCAGCGGGGCATATACTGGCTTTAGAGTTAGCGGTATAAGTGGATGGGGAGCAATAAGGCTGGAGAAGTAGGTAGGGGCTTGATGGGGACGGTCCTCGAATGCCATGATAGAGTTTAGACTTCATCTTGCAGACCTCCCTCAGTACTAGCCTCACCTCTGGACTGGATTCTGGACCTTCCTTCTTGGTATCCAGCACCAGGACAGGCACTAGCTCCTGACAGGCCCATGGTCCTGGGGAACTTCTGGTCAGCAATCACCCAGATCATCAGATCCTCCTCGGTGTTATCTGACCTGGGAAATCTATGCCATGAGGAGAAGCCAGTTGGAGGAGCCAACTGGAACATGCACTTGGTTTAGATTTAAGCTCTCACCATCTCACTATAATTAAGTGCCAAGTGGTTATTAAACAATACATTTACAGAATTCTGACAACTGTGTAAGAACCGTTCCTCCCCGCAGTGAATATTCTCCAGTAAATATACTTGTAATCCTCCAGTGGCTTTTAATTAACCCGACCCGCCTATAAATCCATTTATCTTTTAAAAAGACCATTGTTCTATGTGCGATACGTGTCAATAGATAATTAAAATGTTTTTCTTAGAGCATGAACAAGGAGATGTGATCTATTCATTTCAGAACCATATTATTAAAAATGTATTTATTGAGGCTGAACACTTGTTACTTGGTAACTATATAGCGACTGAGTCTTTTTCACTCCAAAACTAAACAGGCACTGCAAGCAGAATGTGCAATGTTAGCAAATCTCTTGGGTCGTAATTAAATAGTACAAGTGACAAACGTTCAATTCTTGTTTAGGAAACAAACCCCGCGATGTGGCTTCCTTTCACTCAAGAGTTGAGGGCGTTTCCTTGTTTTTCCAGGAGCAGCCTGATCGTGTCGCTGTTTCAAACACAGACATCTTAAGTTTTCCTGTGCAGCAGTTTCTTCTGGAAACAACAGAGTGTTTCAGGAAGCTCAGAGTAAAAGACAACGTGCAACTGCTTTGGTGAATGGAGGCTTTTCCATAACTTGCGAGTGATCAAAGGCCCATGCCTGGGAGTAGATGTGACCTCTGCTGCTCTCGCCACTTAGAGAGGAGCTGCTCCTTCACTTGTGGGGGCAGCCCTGGAAGAGGGGCCCTTTCCTGCTTCTCTGGGGCTGCCCCTCCCTGCCCACCCCTGGAGATGCTTTAATGTCCACACCTCAGTTCTCAGGCACAATGCCCCAGCTTGCTATCCCACTCCTGACAAAGAAACTTCTGCCACATTCTGTTCCTCCTGAACCCAAACCCATGGACTTGAAGGACAAAGGAAGGCCCTCAGTTATTTAAAGGGACTGAGTAGAATAATGTAGGGTATACAAGACTATCCATTAGGGTTAGGGAAGATATGACTATGCACTTCTTTGTAAAATCTCATTTTGGTGTATATTTTATTATGCACAGAATATTAGCATAGTACATGCATGTATAGTAAATGTATATAATTTATAAATACATGCATAAGCCTATGTTGGGAAGAGTGTCCATGTACACGACGTTTAGGCCTATAGGAGTATGTGAGCAAAACAAGTGAGAGGTCACTGTCCTAAAAGAGGGAGGCAGGCTGAAAACTCAGAACAGGTAGCTCTTGTTGAGGCAAAAATTCAGATTTAGTGGAAGAAACAGAAGAAAAGATTTAAAACCTCTAGTGTGAATTCTTAAGAATGTAAAAGAAGATTCTACAAACAAAAGATTGGAGACAAAAAGGTAGGCTTCCCCATGACCCTTGGCACAGCATCTGCATTGTTTGTGACACTTGTCCAATTTGCCGTGTTTTAGCCTCCTTCAAGGCAGGGGCCTTGTCTCTTTCAGCCCCAGGTCCTTCACGCCTTGGCCAGCACCTGTCCACAGGGAGTGAACGACGATGTTCCCTATTGCTAAAGGGAGTGGGGCTGTACATGGCCTTGGCAGCGCTCGAGCCTTGGCATCAGAACGCGGAGGACCTTTCTCTTTAAGCCACTCCAATCTGAGGGTGACAGAGGAGGGAAGAAGGGAGAAAAAAAGAAGCACGAAAGAGTCAGAGAGGTAGGTCAACAGAAACACAGGAGGACGGGGTAAGAGAAGCAGAGCTAGAGGTGGTCAGAGGGGGCTGAAAAGAGGAGGCAGAAGGCAAAGGCAGAACCAAGAGATGAATTCAATACTGCTAAAGAATGTGCACAAATTTGGAAACTTTGTCGTGCATTGTAATCTGTTAGGTTTAGACCTTTGCTAATACCTGATCCCAGTCTGTATTTTGTTCACACAAAATAAACACCCATGTGTCCTTTATATTTGGGGCATTAGAAGTCCTAGAGTGGGCTGAGCCCTTGGGCCTGGGCAAGGGCTTATTTTGGTGGGGCCCCGGGGCGCCGGTCTTCACACTGCAGAATGAGGGCACTGGGAATCGGCCACTGAGCCATCCACCTGGGTGTCCTTGTCCTCTCCTGGGATGCTGAGAACAGAGCCCACCCCCTCCCCCCAAAAAAAATGTTCTCTCTGCTCTGGTGGCTGCCTAGATTCCAGGAGAGAGGGGAGACAGTGCAAGGAAGGGCTCTGGGATGCCTCCCTTTCTCTCCTCCCTGTGTTACCATAGTATCTCGTTTCCTTGGTTACCAGCGGCCGAGGAAAGGACACTGGGCAAGCGCAGGATTTTGATGGAGCTTTCTAAAGAGAGATGTCAGTGAGGACCTTGTCTCTTTTTAAAGAACACTCGTTCTGAGAGGTTGCTCAAGAATGGGCAGGGGGTGTGGGGGGTGGGGCAGTTCCCTATGAAGTTGGAATTTAGGAATGTCATTTCATCCGACAGAAATGAAGCACTTCAAAGACAATGCTGAGGAATCAAAGCCAGCGAGGCCTTAACCAGCTTTGTACATCGCTGGAGACCTACAATGGGCAGGAAGACTGTGACGCTAATTAAGAAATGATTTCTGCAAATGCTCAGTTTAACTGCACCCAGCTTGGGCTGACTCAGTAGCTGTGGCACACTCTTCTCCACTGATAATTTGCCGCTCTTGGGAAATATGGGAGAATATGCCATTTCTGATGCAAGCAACTAGCACCAGCCTTTAACTTTCCCACACTAGACCGATGGAATCTCTATAGAGAGCTCTGGATTTTTTGTTTTATTTTTTGACAGCTAGATGAGGAGGAGGACAGCAGCCCTCAATCGTACTTACCTTTTAAGTGTCAATCAAACTATCACTCTCTCCGATAAATTTGTCCTGATTTCTCCAAGCTAGGTGTTCTTCTTTGAAGCCCCAAACACAAACATATCTATCATTGCATTTACCACGTTGGTTAATAATCGTATGTTTACTAATCTTACTCCCTTAACCTAACTGTGAGCTTCCTCAGTTTTATTTAGTTTTTAACAAGTGTTTTATTGCTGGAGGGAGGAGTAGGTAATACATAAAGATGGTTAAAACATTAGGTCATTATAAAAAGGATATGAAATGAAAAGCCTTCCCAATCCAGAGACACCTGCCTGATTTTAAAAAATTCCAGAATTGTACCCCACTGAATGGGTCTACTTTTATTTCTAATTTCTCCTATATTTTCAAAGGCCCCTGGTACAGAATCCAGCACATAGTTGATGGTCAATGAAAATTTGTTAAATAAATGAATGAGGTCAAGAGAGATCTTATTCAGGGTACCAGGAATATGAAAAAGTCAGCTTTTTAAAAAAATATTTTCAAAGGTTATATATATATATATATATATACACACACATACACATACACATACACATACACATACACATACATTTGGTGGAGGACAATGCTTGGGGAAGAATGAAAAAAATGCCAAAAGTTGTCCCAAGAGAAACTGGACATAAGAGCAAAACTTGCTAGAACTTTTATTTTAATTTTGTTATTTGATACACAGATGGATGCTTAGCTAGTGTTCTGAGAACACTGGCATGGGTTTTGAGTCTGGGCTTTGTTACCTGTTTGTTTTGGGGGCCATGTGAAAAGCCTCTTGGGCTTTCATGTCTGGCTGACTGCTAGTCCCATGAAGCCTGGCTTTCAGCTTAGAGCTGCTATACTCAGCTTGGGGCTGAGATCCCTCCTGTGGAATTGAGCATGGCAAGCTAAGTGCACTCTAGTTTCCTGCCCCTGAGTTTAGTCCTTCACCCACACCTGCATTCATTGTGTCCCCTGTTTGAAGCGGCCAGATATCCAGGCAGCTTGAAGGAGGCCATGCTTGTAGAAGGAGGGGAAAAAAGGGAGCCTGATCCTGAATTCTTGAGCACATCAGTATCACTTGGGGCACTTGATAAAAATGCATTTCCTGGGGCTTTACATCTAAGAGATTCAGTAGATCTGGGGTGAAGCCTAGAAATCTGCATTTCTACAAGCCCTGGTTATTCTTACTTAGATGATATGCTTCCCATGAGCTCAGAAGCCCCTTCTTACAGTCTGAGTGTCCATGCGGAGGCCTGATCTTTCCTATTCAACCTGGGGAGACAAGGGAAAGGCAGGAACCAACAGTTTCCACTGCCTTTGAACTTTCTTCTGTTTTCCTGCTTAACTGACTTTGATACTCATAAATGTGGGTCAGAGCTCACCAACTCCATCAACGTTTGGTCCTGAGGACCAGGACTAGTCGCAGTGGTCAAGAACTCAGAGTTCATGAGCTCATTCTCCATTTCAAAACTCCCTAGAAGTTTATACCACAGGATCCCACTGAGCATGGAACCCAGAGGAGATGGCCCAGTTTCAAGTGTGGACTTGTTCATGAAGCTCACGAGGTACCTTATCTGGCAGGGCCAACTGAGGAACAGGAGACCTTTCTTTCTCAGTCTCCATTAGTAGATTGAGTCTAAGTTTATAGGGATTCAGAGACGAATTCAAGATACAGCTCAGTCATTGCATACATATGTGCATTTTTTCATAATTACTGAACTAGAGGGTGGTTGCTGTGATTTTGGGCTGTGGACTTGGTGCAGGTTGGAAGCCCAGTTCAGCCCCACAGCTGAAGACATGTGTCACAGAAGTCTTGACCTAACCTGAGAAGCCAGAGAGGACCTCCCTGAGGAGGTTGGAAAGGGAACTGGGTAGGATGGGGCAGACTGAGGGCTACCACAAGTGAAAGGCCTGAGAGCACAAAGGACTTAGGCAGTGTGGTGGTTTGGAACTGTGTGTACCCCAGAAAATCATGTTCTTAAAGCTAGTCCATTCCAGTGGGTGTAAACCTATTGTAAGCAGGACGTTTTGATTAGGTTACTTCAGTTAAGGTGTGGACAAGGGTGGATCTTAATCCTCTTACCAGAGTCCTTTATAAGAGAATGAAATTCAGACAAAGAGGGAGAAAGTCGAGAAAGCAAGAACCTGAAATTAACGAAATCCCAGAAGAGAAGGGAGAGACCAGCAGAGGCTGCCATGTGCCTTGCCATGTGACAGAGGAGTCCAAGATTGCAGGCAGCCAGCCTTGAGAAAGAAAGCATCGTCCTGATGATGCCTTGATTTGGATATTTTCACAGCCTCAAAACTAAAAGCTTGTAAATAAATTCTCATTGTTAAAAGCCAACTCATTTCATGGTATCTGCTTTAAGCAGCCTAGGAAGCTAAAACAAGCAGACGTGAGAAGTTGCATCTTCATCATGGACCACTGACAAAAGGGGAGAACCCTGGTGAATCGTTCCTGTCCTCAGAGGCAGGAGCATCACCCAGACCTAATGCTAAGGGCAGCAGGTTGCAGAGGGAGTTGTCACTCCTTCAAGTAGAGGAATGAGTCCATGAACAATGGCCACACCATTCTCCCACCTGCCTGCCATGTTCCAAGCACATTTCCGTTGCAGTCAGTGCCAAGGCTAAGGACACAGGCTCTGGAGTCAGACTAGGGTTCAAAGCCTTGCACACATCTTAGTGTCCATGAGACTTTGAGTCATGCCTCAGTTCCCTAATCTGTAAAAGGGAGGTAATAGTGGTGTGTCCTCCTAGGCTGACTGTAGGGATGAAATGAATCCAAACATGTAAAGCAGGCAAGACAAACATGGAGAGGTTGCCTGGAATATACCATGACCATTTCTAGGTGCTGGGGGTCCAGCAGTGAGCAAAACCAAAACCTGTCTCCTGTCACAAAGTTTATCCTTTAGTGAGCAGAAACAGAATTATAGAATGAAATAAAGAAGTAAGACAGTGTCTGATATAAGTGATAGGAAGTGACTTGGGATAGGGACACTTCTTCAGGTTTTGATTGGGTGGGCAGCTAAGTCCTGCCTGGGGAGGTGTCCTTTAAGCAATAATATGAATCACAGGAAAGAACAAGCCCTTAGAGTCAGAAACTAGAATACAGGTTACCAGGGGCCGGGGTGGGGGAAGGGAAGGGGCTGTTAATGCTTAAATGGTACAGCGTTCCTGTTTAGGGTGATGGAAAAGTTTTGGTAATGGATGGTGGTGATGGTAGCAAAACATTGGGAGCATAATTAACACCCCTGAATTGTATATTTGAATGTGGTTAAAAGGGGAAATTTTAGTTGTATATATTTTACTAGAATAAAATTTAAAAAAACCCGTAGAACTATACAACACAGTCAACTTTAATGTAAACTATGGGCTATAGTTAACAGTACAATTATAAAAATTTTCTTTCATCAGTTGTAATGAAGGTACCATACTAATGCAAGGTGTTAATGGGGGTGGGTGGGTATATGGGAACTCTTTATTTTCTGCATGAGTTTTTGGTAAGCCTAAAACTTCTCAAAAAAAAAATAAGGTAAAAATTGACAGTAATAAGGAATGAAAATAAGATTAGCCATGCAAGATTCTGGAGACAGAACCTTGTGCCAACATGTGCAAAGGTCCTGAGGTGGGAGCCATCTTGGTGGGATGGACGGTCAGGAAGAAGCCTGCAAGGCCATTCCCCTGCATGACAGAGTGATGAATTGAGATTCACATTAGCTATCAGGAAACTGATGCATCTGATGGACCAGACTATTGCGTTCTGGCTGCTGCTTGCTCTAATGTCTTTTCTTCACATTCTAAACAATTGGTCATGCCAATCCAACACCTTAAAAATTATTAAAAATGCATCACTAATGGAAAATGTGCATGGGGAACAGCTTTCTTCTGCTTCCTCTCCTCCGTGCCACCAGCCCATGTCATGGCCCAGAGACAGGACGACAGGGCACATGGTCAGGACTCTGTCTCATGAGCTGCCCTGAGGAACCAGGCTCTCTACTTCATCATCAACTGCTCATTGAGCATCTGTCCTGTGCTCAGCACTGAGGGTATTTTGGTCTCTGCCCACTACCTAGAGGGAACTTGGTTTAGTTAAAGAATTAAGACTCACTGGAAATAATTAGCAAATGGTTCAAGGCAAGATAAAAATTGGCTGTTAGATGGGATAGCTCATACACACCTAAGGGCTAAAGGAGTTTTGGGACCTGATGATAAAGGATAAAGCAGATTTGGACTCCAGAGTCCCTTCAGAGATCCGAGGCAGCTAGCTCCCTCGAGAAGAGATCCCTGTATCAACTCTAATCCTACAGAAACTGCTGGGAGAAAACAGACACTCTGGTGTAAATCCGGGTGAGAGTGTGACAGCAGCTATCACCGGCACACACACACACGCACACACACACACACACACACACACACACACACACACACACCTGCCTCTTTAATACCTGTGATCCTGGCAGAAGTGATAAGTTCACAACAGAACATTACTACTCTGACCTTTAAATGTCTGCAGGTAAATAGCAACGAGCTGGGTGCAGAAGAGGGAACCCTGAGCTAGAATTTCACAGTCCTGAAGACTGGCCTTGCAGTCTGTGGCTACTGACCTGATTTCAGGAGGCTCCCAACCGGGTGCCTGAAGGACACACTTCCAAAAGGCAACCTCGGTCTTTCCAGCTTCAACTCTGACCCCAACCCTCTCTGGCCTCCAAGACTTGGACCACTCTCTAGGAGCTCCTTGACATCAGAATCCATGTCTTGTTCATCTTAGTCTCCTCAGGATCCAGCACAGGTCTGAGCATTAATTGATGCTGAACTAAAAGACAGCAGGGACCTGCCTTCCCTTGCAACCTCTACCCCAAGTCCTTGCAGGAAACTTATAATGCGGAGAATATATCCTCCAACTTGGAAAGCCTGCAATGGGCTAGATTGGCTCCTGCAGAGTCTGAGAGATTCTAGGCTCCATGATTCTGGAGGCTGGGCTGATGTGGACTGGCTCCCTAGGTAAAGAAGGGCTGCTAAGGAAGGCTAACCGACCCCGCCTCCCACCCTGTAGGGTCATCATGTGGGGGGAAGCAGGGAGCTGATAGAAGGAAGTTCACCACCCTGAGGCATCGAACGCAGGTACTTTTTGCCTTTGCAGGGACCAACTACAGACATGCTGAGGTCTCTCCCAGACCCAAGCTCTTTCCTCTTTAGATTTATCACCCCAACAGCTCCAACCTTAGCTTCTGAAGGCAGTTCTTCAGGGGTTAGCCCAGTCCATTTGAACCCTCTGCAATCCATTCCCTGCTCCCATCCCTGGGTCCTTTACTGGCCTGGGATTCCGAGGCAGCCCTGCAGGCTGGGCTGAGGATTTACTCCACACTCTGGGCTCTGATCTTTCCTTATACCTCTGGGGGATACTCCTACCCTGCCGTAATCTGCATCTGGTAGGTGCAGAGCACAAACTCCAGCAACTCTAGTAGTCACCCCCAAACCTCAGATTAAACTAGGATTCCCTCCAGCTGGATTGTACAACTCAGAACCACTGGAATGTTTTAGGCTTTAGGACTCAGTTTCTCTTTGTCTCTGTCCCTCAGATACTCAGCCTTGCAGTTCGTTTGTTTCATCTCAGTTCAATGTTTGCTGAGGTCCTCTGATGTGCTAGGATTTCCTCTTGGTGCAGGGGATACAGGGATACAGAAACAAATCAAATACAGTCCCTGCCTACCCCATTTCAAGTGCATAGGGAGGAAAGGGGACAAATCAGCTTGCACTGTGTGTTCACGCACCATTGTCGTTCCAGTCCTTAGCAAGGTGCCTGAAACATCTGGATGACCTCAGTGAGTATTTTTTTTTAATGAATACCAGTCCAGTAATGAGAAATGATGTAACCCAACACAAAGAATGAGGACCTGAGTTCAGGTCCTAGATATTCCACTTACTAGCTGTGTGTCTTGAGCTGGTGTCTTGATCTCTCTGTGCTTCAGTTTTCTCTGATGTAAAATGAGGATAATAGTACTTACCTTACTAGGTTACTGTGCAGTGCTAAGGAGGTGAGTTGAAATAATGGATGTGGAAATGCTTGGGGGAGCCCTGATGAATTGGCATTTCTGGCTGGCAGAGTCAGGGAAAGCTTCCAGGGAAGGTGGCATTTGAGCTGGAGCTTGAAAAAGAGGACTTTGAGAAGTAGAGATTCACTTCAGGTAGAGAAAAGGGTGAGCAAAGGGACATTCATAGAATAGAGAATAGGGAACAGAAACTTTGGGACTAGAGGCTAGAGTTTGGGAATAGAGGACAGAATTTTATGAAGACCCCAGAAGTTATTTTCTTGCAGAGTCCACCTTGAGGTCTTGTATGGAGATATTCAAGGGCACCCTAGTTTTTAAAAAATTAATTAATTAATTAATTTTAAAGAAACTTTAGATTACATAAATATTACATAAAAAATATAGGGAATTCCCATATGCCCCACTCCCTCCCCTTCCCACACTTTCCCACATTAACAACATCCTTCATTAGTGTGGTACATTTGTTACAATTGATGAGCACATATAGGAGCATTGCCAGTAACCATGGACTACAGTTTACATTATAGTTTACACTCTGTCCCGTGCAGTTTTGTAAGTTATGACAAAATATATAATGGCCTGTATCCATCATTGCAAAGTCATACAGGACCATTCCAATGTCCTGAAAATGCCCCATATTACAACTATTTTTCCCTCTCTCCCCCCTCAGAACCTCCAGTGGCCACTGTGGGGCATCCCAGTTTATGGCACTTCTACCTCAACCCAATTTACTTTTAAATTATAACCCAGTTTTAGGTCCTCATCTGCAGAAGGCACATACCACGCATGGTAAGCAGAATTCTAAGATGGTGGCCAGTGACCCCCAACTCTTGGAATGCATACCCTTGTGTAATCTCTTCCTCTAGCATGTGGGCTGGAGCCAGTGACTTGCTTTGAATGAAGAGAATATGGAAACAGTGATGGGATGTCACTTGTGAGATTTGGTTATAAATGACTGTGACTTCTGCCTCTCACTCTCTCTGGCCTCTCCTCTTGCTGCTCTGATGAAGCAGGCTACCATGTTGTAAGCTCCCTTATAGAGAGCCCAAAAACAAGAACTGAGTGGCCTTTGGTCAACAGCTAGTGAGGAAACATGGCACTTAGTCCTAACATCCCATAAGAGACTGAGTCCTGCCAACAACCACGTGAGTGAGTCTGGAAGTGGACCCTTCCAAGTCAAACCTTGAGATGGCTGCAGCCCCGGTGGACACCTTGATTGCAGCCTTGTGAGAAACTCTGAGCCAGAAGAGTTAATTGAGCCCTGCCCAGATTCCTGACCCACAGAAACTGTAAGATGAATGTTGTTTTAACTTACTATGTTTTGGCATAATTTGTTAGGTAGCAGTAGCTAGGTGCTACACCAAAGAAAGACCTAGAGAACAAGTCACAGTTAATGGTGGTCAGAGTGGGACAGCTATTCTTGTCCTCAGGCAAAGGAGAGACAGAAAGTGGGAGCTACCCAGAGGATATCACGAGAACTCTCAGAGTCATTGGGTTCGGCCTGAGCAAAGTGTTCAAGCAGAGTGGATGGCCGCTGGGTAGCCTCTCATTGGAAGAGAACAGAGGTAGCCAATTGTAGGAACATATACAGCTGCAGATGAGTTTTGATTTGCCTGCATAATGTTTGAAAATTGTTTTTGAGATGACTGCCATGATTGGAGTCCAGGAGATTCCATATAAAAATCTAGATTTCCAGCTTTTCTTTCAAAATTAGATCTGGTGACACTGCCCTGGCATTTCAACATGGCAGGGCTTTGTTATAGGCACAGGTAACGAGTCAAATGAGGTAGATGGAGAGTTTTGGGTAAAGATGTTATTTACAAAGGTTAAGAGACACCACTGAGGAATGGTGCCACACCGCAGAGCTAGGAACAGTGAGGAGCTATTAGTACCCAAAGACCTGAAGGGGCAAATAGAGGGAGAGTTACTGGAAGCCAGAGAGAGGAATTATAGAGAGGGCGTCCTGATAGGAGTGATGGCCTTCAACAGAGTCCCACCAATCTAGGCAACCCGGCAGGAAAGAGGCTGGGGGAGGAAGGGCCCTGACTAACTTTCCTCCCACCCTCTGGATCTCCTCCTGCTGGTGCCACCCATGGCTGAACCAGCACCGTCCAACAGAACTTTCTGTGATGATGGAAATGTGTAGTTACACTGTTCAAAATCATAGCAACTAGCCTCTTATGGCAACTGACCATTTGAAATGTGGCTAGTATGACTGAGGCTTTTAAATTTTTAAAAATAATTTACAATTAAATTTAAACAGCCTCATGTGGTTGTACAGCATGGGCTGAACTATGGGAAAGGAAGCCCTTAGGTGCTGTCCTCCAATGTCATCCTCCTGGGCACAAACAAAGTGTAGAAGGGAGTGGATAAGCTGGAGGGGTGAGGGGAAAGTGTGCAACAGTGACCTTGGCTGGAGCTGGGACTTTCTCCATTTCATGTGTTTAATGGGACACATGTTGTTTTGCTGCAGTTCCCACCAGTTGGGGGTTACTCATTTATGTTACTTTCTTGGCCCTTGTTGCAGTCCACAAATTTGATGAACAGGAAGGTCATTTGGAACCCTGGGATTCCAGGATTCCATCTGCCCTTTCCTCCAGGGACAGGTGGAAGGGCCTATGGGACTATTGGGAAGAGAAGGCTTGAAATGTCATGGAGCACTGCACACAATGCCACCAGATCACAGTAATGCAGCCTGAACTGTGCGATGACTGTATGTTGGCAAACTCTCAGGGTGGTGCATTGGCCTCCACCACTCATCACTGTGGGCAGACATGGACGGAACCACCGTATTAACCTCTTTCAGAGCTGCATTTGCTGCACAAAGGCCCCTGGCGGCTAATCACAGTCCATCAGTTGTGCTGGACTTTCAGAATGAGGGTGAGGGGAGGATGCCTTGGCTTGTCTTGGTTGCTGTGGTATTGCTTTCATAGGGTCTCATGAGTCCCTCTCCGTATGGGTGCTCTTAAATACTAACCCTCTTGTTTCTCTTGATTCATTTGTTGGTAGCTGTTAACTGGACAAACCTATTTTTGCTGCACATGTGGGCAAAACATACACAAAATCAGCTTTTTAAAATTTTATTAGAATACCCACCACCACAAAGGAATGTAAAAATGTGTATGTAGCTTTGATTTCTCTTTGAAGCTATCTTTTCATCCTCCTTTTCCCTGTTGAACAAGGTTCTCTCTGTACCTTAACTATGATTTTTAGCTGCTAACAGAGATCTGGAAGTGCCCTTACTCCACAACTTACTCTTAACCTAAATAGGGAACTACACACTGAGTAAAATAAAATGGTTGCCCAAATTGGGCATTGCCTGGAGAAGACCTCTTTTTGAGAAGGACTTTCCATAGGACATAAACAATTGACCTGCAGGAGTTTTCAGAGAAAATGCAACATACCCTTCAGGGTTGCTAATATGCAACACCTTGTGATAAAACTAGTTTCAGTCCGGTAGAAAGAGTTTATCAGAATGGACAAGCATATGCCATGAATCAAGGTATATCTGTTCTCCACTTTGTAAGACCACCCCCATGTAAAATGGAAACAATGTCAGCTGATCAGAATACTTCCTTACTGGCTTCCGCATTGGCCCTATATGAGCTTCCCCTTTTACTTCTTCCTTGGAGCTCCCTCCTGCTTTCTAAATGGGAGGCTGCCTGATTCAAGAATCGCTCCATAAAGCTGTGAGATCCTCAATTGCATGAAAAGTTTTCTTTTATCAGCACACAAGGAGCAATTGCAGAATTGAACAAGTGGGCTCATATCATGAATAGCTGAGTTAGTGACTGAAGCCGAGCTTTCTGGGAAGACCTGAACTCACCTAATAGTAACAGAGTCCAGGAATAACAGTATTCAGCAAGGGAGATGTTTCTCTCTCATGAAATGCAAGCCCAGAAGTGAACGGATGCAAATGGATCTCCTGCTCACCTGCTGCCTGCCTTCCCTTTATTGTGACGGCCACAGGGTCATCAGGGCCAGGTTCCTTCCTTCTTTCTGCTCCATCACAACTTCGGGGCGTAGCTTCCATCGAGGCTGCCCCCTGGTTCTGAGGGTCGCTGGAGCTTTAGCTATCGCTGTGGGGTTCCAGTCAGGAAACAGATGGAGTGTATCAGCCATCCTCTTCTCCAGGGGTGTGCCTCTGAGTGCTCCCTGATATGTCTGCTCACAGCCCATTGGACTGACCTCGCTGAAGACTGCTAGGAGATGAGAGCTTTTAGCCGGTATCTTAAGTTTCCCAGGGCCACTGTAACAAAATACCACAAACAGCGTGGCTTGAAACAACAGAAATTTATCATGTCACAGTTCTGGAGGCTAGACGCCTGAAATCAAGATGTCAGCAGGGCTATGCTTCCCTTAAGTCTGCTCCATGTGCTCTCCTGGCTACTGGCTACTGGTGGGGGTTTGCCGGCACTCCACAATGTTCTCTGCCTCCCTGCTCATGTGGCCATCTTCCCTCCCACCAGTCATATTAGATTAGGGCCCACCCTAATCTAGTTTGGCCTCATCTTAATGAAAACACTTTCAAAGCTCCTATTTCCATGTAAGGTCACATTCACAGAATAGGTTAGGAAATGAAAAACTCATCATGGGCATACTGAATCCAGAAGGAAATTGAGATTCTTGTTATTAAGAAGGAAGGGAGAGTAGATATTGGGTAGGCAACCAGCCTTCTCTGTTGCAACCCCGACCTGCACCTCCCCAGGTCAGCTCAGCACGTGGAGGCAGGGGGTTTCCAACAGGAGGAGTCAGGTCCTGCCTAGGTGATGTTAAGCGTAAAGAGAAGCTTCACACATGGCTGTGACCTGCTAGACACAGGAGATGCCCGCAGGTGCAAGGGGCCATACACTGGGATGCTCATTGTGCCCTGTCTGTGGCAGAGATAAACTAGGAAGAATGGAGGTATAAATGATGGGACACTCAAATCACAGCATACTATACAACAAATTACTAATGACCAAGATCTCATGCACCAACAGGGAGAAGCTCCAAGACAAAAAATGGAATGAAAAAAGGAGTGATACAAAGTGGTTCTACTGAGGAAAATTATTGACAAAAAATAAAAGAATTCTCTGGGATTAGAGCACATGAGAGCAAAACCCCAACCCCTATCCCTTGCATACCCTGATTTTAGGGAGTCTTTAGTGCTGCCTGAGGAAAGAGGAGCCTTCTTTCTCAGGAGACCCTGGGAAAGGAGAGTAAATGCAGGGTCTCCCCGGAAATAATTACAACTCAAAGAACTAGACATTTAGCTGGAGCAGAATAGAAAGCCCTTGTTTCTGGATCTGAAAAATGCCTCAAGTTATGCAGAGCCCAGGCAGAAAATCTTGAGCAAACATGAAGCCTTGGTCTACCCTTACCTTGAGATTTTGCTCTCCAATTCTACAGTTATGTATGTGGAACCAGAAATCCTTTTCCCTAAGAAGAGTATCCTTAGTCCCTGATGCTGGGAGGGCAACCTGGGGCTCTTTGGCACAAATTCAGAGTAATTTCAGTCAGCCCCAATTATAAATGATTTTTTTAAAAAAGTAATAACATTATTGGTTTCTGATTGTAAAAGTCAACAGGGCTTCTCTGGGAAGTAGGGTGACGACTGCTTTTTGTTTCTGTCTTTGTATTTTTTGTATGTGAGTTAATTACACATTTTTATAAAGATTGGTTACCTAAAAATTTGTCAAAGAAAAACCTCTTGTTGGACAAGTTAGAGTGTTCATCCGGTCATAATGTGTTGTATCAGTGGGTGGAGACCCACACAATGAGCAGGAAGGAGATGGACTCCCATCTTTGGGAGGACCAATTCACCTAGAAAGAGACAGGTGGGCGTCTCTTATGAGCAATGGCGGTTCCTAGGGGAGGACAAACCAGTGTGTCAAGATCTTTTGTGGCATCTAACTATGAATCTTGTTATCCAATGAGTCAAGCCAGGGGGTAGTCATGGGCCCCGAGGGGATGGGGAGGGAGGAACAGAATAGATGAATCAGGGGATATTTAGTGGTCAGTGGAAATGTTTTTCATTACCTTACAGTGATGGACACAGGACATGGTAATATCATCAAAATGTATAAAATTGTATGGTCTAAAATGTAAACCATACTATAAACCATTGACAATATTTAGTAGCTATGTTTCACTATCTGTATAATAGTTATAAAAATGCTACCATCCACATACAAAAAGGTTTTAATATGGGGTGAGGAAAGGGGGAGGAGGTTGGGTATATGAGAGTCTCTTGTATTCTGTGTGTGACTTTGCTATGACCTAAAACTTCTTTGAAAATTAAGTGAATTATAGTGAGACACTGGGGAGTGAGAGGGGAAGGGTGCCACAGTACAGACTAGACTCCTGATATTGCAGCGATAAGAGGCAAAATGTAAAAAAAAATTTTTTTTTAATTTTAAAAAAATTTCTTTTTCCCTGTTTTTGAATACCCCAATCCTTTAATTTAATTTTTATTTTTAGTTTTTTTTTAAGTTTTCATGTATTTTATCTCTTACATTTAAACTTACAATTACTATTTCATTTTCCTAATAATTGTATATGGCTATTATATTGGCTTCATCTTTAAAGAGGCTTTGGATCACAGAAGGGTTACAACTGGGGTGGGAGACGATTGTTGGTGGGGGGTGTCAGGGATGGGGTGTTCATGGGAGGAAGTTCACCTGAACATACATAAAATGTATATAAAATTGTTCAAATGCTCATGGGGCATGGTCACAATGGTTGGAGAACCACTCAATAAATGAGAGAATACTGAATTCCCATCCTGGAGCGCTCCTCCATATTCTCCAAGGGAGTAGCAACAGGCCCCCAAGTGCAGGGACAGTGTCTGGCAAAGGAGGAT
>JAQZBX010016163.1:0-36778 GCA_029593785.1 Cabassous unicinctus | reverse complement strand
ACATAGAGGGAGTCAACTATTCACAAGATATTATGAGTGAGAGGAATGGTTCATAAAATAAGGACCTAGTCCATCAAGGAGAATGGCATCTGTAATGGTTAGGCTAATGTGTCAACTCGGCCAGGTAATTGTGTCCAGGTGTTTGTTCCAACAAGCCCTGGGCTAATTGTAATACAAGAGCATTTATGGACTTCAATCAACAGTGAGTTTACTGCGTGGATGGCTGATTACATGTGCATCAATCAGGGAGATTACATCATCAATGGCTGGCGCTTTTATCCAATCAGTTGAATGGCTTAAAAGGGGAAGTGATTTCAACATTCAGAGAGAATTTCCCAGCTCTTCGTTGGACAGGCAACTTCTCCCAGAAACTCATCAACGACCCTTCGTTGGACTTTCATCGGAGCCACGGTTTGCAGCCTGCCTGTGGAGCCTGGACTTGTGCATCCCCACGGTTGTGTGAGAGACTCTTTTAAAACCTCATATCATTGACGGATATCTCCTGTTGATTCTGTTTCCCTAGAGAACCCTGACTAATACAGCATCCATTCTATGCACACGTGTTTATAGAATCCAACAATGAAGAACAACCAAAAAAAGGTCAACTTTAGAGAAATAAGTAATTCCAAAATTTCCTGTTTGACTCACACTAACCACTTTCTCTTCATCAATTTTTAAGCAATGGATATCTTGCATCCATGAACATACAAAACTTTAGAGTGAAGAGGAAAACACACGACCTTACAATAAAAAGGGGCATAAGTACTTACAGGGGACCTATGCACACATCTCAAGGAAGAATTTTAAAGCATGAATGATTTTTGAAAACTTAGCCAGGCGGTCTTTTAAACATGCATAATAAGTATGAATGATGCCACATCTTTTGTTTATGTTTCTGACATCACGAAAAAAAATTTTTTAAATCTGTTTCAATGATAAATATTAAAACAATATCCTAGTTACACAAAGTGTACATTCCGCATAGATTTATAAATTCAGAGAGCCATGAATTCCTCCCTTCAATAATAAACCCTTTCAATATTTCTATAATAATTATAATAAAGAAAGAAAATCCAGATAACAAAGAAGAAATTATTCACCTCTGTCATATATAGGTGTTTTTCTCGGTGTCCTTGAAAAATTTTTTTGACTATTTATCCAATCCATTGATATATGGTCACATACCACCTCATGTGCAGAAAGGTAGCAATGAATGGCCTTATAAAACATGTTGCAAATGACTTTCATATAAAATTATATACTGAAATAGATATAAGTTTGACAGAATTTGTAAAATTCAAAGGTAGTGAAATCGGGTTAGATTTAATATAGTCAATGATAAGAAACAGATAGCATCACACAAACACTTACAAAGGAAAATAATTCATCTGATATAATGGAAATAAACTAAAACAAAATTCTAATTATTATATTATAGGTATCATATTAAGACATAATAATCTCTCAAAGCATGAAATAATTGTTTTTTAACCATGCAATTTCCAATAAGGCTTTCATTATTTCTGAATAAAAAGTTCCTCTTTGAGAATTGCCCTTATCTCATTGGTGTAAATCCCCACACAAAACAAGATCAGTAGGAAAACCATCGTGTTTCCAATGAGAGATACTCAGAGCAATTGAATCCAAGGGCAGAGAAAGAAATAATGCATTGAGAAACTATTGTCTTCTCAATGGAGTGGCAACATTATCAAAAGTCACCAGACACCAGATGCATGCAATTTTAGTGCTGCAGACTAATTATTTGGAACTTGGGTGCATGGAGTATGGAATCTTTTGAAAAGACAGCAGCAGAAGTGTAGGCTCTGCTAAATATAGAAAAGAAAGAGAAGAATCGAACCCTGGAGAAAAGAAATTGCACTCTAATTCTCAAAATTAGAATGAAAAGTAAAAAAAATCCAGTAGCCAACTCAGGACAATGTGGGAAAATTAAAACTCAAGAGTATTTAAAACAGACACACCACATGCACACAACTTTCCAGACATGTTGAAGGCAGGGCTTGAAAAATAGTTTTGAACATATGGCATGGTCTGTAGCTAGGGTGAAATAATGTCATTATATTTTATCATGTTGTAAGAAATATTCCACAAAAGTGCCATGTGAAGCTGGAGGAAAGTGCTATGAGTATGCAGAATGAGTGCATAAATGTTATGTTAGTTTCCAGATTCATTTAAAAAATATGTTTATACAGATACAAGAATGTGGCAGTTTGGAGGTGAAAATTATCTATAACTCAAAAGAGGATGATACTCCCTCATATGCACATTTGTTGTATTTTTTAAAAAAGAATTTAACAGTACTTGATAGAATACAATTTTAAATGAATGGTTAAATATGTATTATCACCTACTAATAAATCATTACATAGAATTTCTCCCAAAACCTTGTCAATTGAAATTGGAAATGAAATTTTTAGCCCTTTCAAATAGTAAATTCTTTAAATTTAAGAGACTTAAGTGATATGAGTTTCTGTGGAATGCCTTTTTCAAAAAATTTTTGGAACCAATTTTCTTCCCAATTGTTGATGAAATAATGTTCAACTACAGTAACTTGGAGAAAAATAATCAGAGGAAACCAAATTCTTCTCAGTGATTCCTCCATTTCTTAATAATCACAAATTAAATCAATAATTCAGAGGAAATAAATTTACATGGCTTCATGGTTGTTTACTGAATGGTTAGGAAGCTCCAAGATTTGATTCAAGAAAGTGTTTCTAATTTTCTGGATACCTTTTTGTTGTTCTCCATTGCAGTAGGATTGTGATGTAAATGTGCATATATATGTAAGTGTTCTGATGTTACATTGTAATTTTTTACAAATAATTCGAAAGAAAATCAAACACATTCTTCAAAGAAATCAGAATCCACAGATACACAAATGAAACAATGGAACTCAGAATAAATTGTTTCCAAACTCAAAATGTCTCCTATGGCTTGTGAAAATCTATTACCACACACGAGAGAAAAGTCACTGGTAAGGTCCACTAGATGACAAAGAGGGAGTCAACTATTCACAAGATATCATGGGGGAGATGAATGGTTCATAAAAATAAGGACTTAGTCCATCAAGGAGAATGTACTGGCATCCATTCTATGCACACATGATTATAGAATACAACAATGAAGAAAAACAAAAAAGGAACATTTTAGAGAAAGAGGGAAATACAAAACTTCTTGTTTGACTCACACCACGCACTTCCCCATCATCATTTTTTTAAGCGAAGGATGTCATTCATACATGAACAAGTAAAAACTTGTCGTGAAGAAGAAAACACATAACCTTAAAAATAAAGGGGCATAACTCCTTACAGGCCACATATGCACACATCTCAAGGAGGAAATTTAATTGTGAATCATTTTTTAAATCTTGGCCTGACTGTCTTTCAAACATGACTAATAAGTATGAATGATGCCACACTATTATGTGCTTTTTCTGACATCAACAATATTTTTTAAAACAAGTCAGTTTTAATGATAAATATTAACCAATATCTTATTTATTCAATGTGTACATATCCGGGTGATAGGTATATTCTCAGAGGCCTGCATTGCTCTATTCAATCACTATTAAACCCTTTCAAAATTTCTATAATAATTATAACAAAGAAAGAATATCCAGATGAACAACGAAGAAATTATTCACCTCTCAAAACCTTTGTTGACATTGCCATATATAGGTGTTTTTCCGGGTGTCCTTGAAAAAAAAAATTGGTTACCTATCCATTCCATTGATATATGTGCAAATACCACATCATGTGGAGTGAGGAAGAAATGAATCACAATTTTAAACATTATGCAAATGAGTTTAATATAAACTTATACACTGAGATGGATATGTTTGAAAGAAAATGAAAATTTTAAAAGGGAGTGAAATTTGGTTAGATTTATTATAATCAATGATATGAAATGGATAATATGGCACAAACACTTATAAAGGAAATTAAGTAGTCTGATATAATGGAAATTAATTTAAACAAACTTCTTATTATTTTATTCCAGTAGTAACATTAGGGTATAATAACTTCTAGTGATTAAATAATTTTTATCATGCAATTTCCATTAAGGAATTCATTGTTTCTGAGAAAAAAAATCCTCTTTGGGAATTGCCCATATCCCATTGGCACAAAAAACCACACATAACAAGATCACAAGGAAAACCACTGAATTTCCAATCAGAGCCACTCAGAGCAATCGAATCCAAGGGCAGATCAAGAAAGGAGACAAGAATGAGAAACTATTGCCATCTCAATGGGGGACGAACATTATCAAAATCACCAGACACAGATACATCAAATTTTAATGGTGCAGACTAATAATTTCAACTCAGGGGCATGGAATGTGGAATCTTTGGAAAAGCAGCCTCAGGAGAAAAGGCACTGCTAAAAATAATAAAGAAAGTTTTGATAGGATTCCTGGAAAAAAGAAATGGCACTCTTATTCTCAAAATTAGAATGAAAAGGAAAAACAAATCCACTACCTAACTCAGGACAATGTGGAAAATTTAAAACACAAGAGCCTTTAAAACAGACACAGAAAATACCCTCAACTTTCCAGACATGTTGAAGGCAGGACTGGAAAAATATTTTTGAACATATTGTATTGTCTGTGGCTTGGGGGAAATTATGTCATGATATTTTATCATGATGTAAGAAATATTCCACCAAGGTGTCACATGCTGCTGGAGGAAAGTGCTATGAGTATGCAGTATGTGTGCCTAAATGTTATGTTAGTTTTATGATTCTGTTAAAACATATGTTTTTCAAAAAAAAAAAGAATGTGTCAGTTTGGAGGTGAAAACTAGATATAATTCAGATTAGGAGGATAGTCTCTCCTATCCAAATTTGGTGTTTTTAAAAAAGAAAAAAAAAAGTAAATACTTGGTAAAACACAAATTTAAAAGAATGGTTAAATATCTATTATCATTTGTAAATAAAATTTTACTTAGAGAGAAAGAATTTTTCCCCACACTGTGTCAATGTTAACTGGAAATGAAGCTCTTTAGCCCTTTTAAATAGCAAATTGTTTAAAATTAATAGGCTTCAGTGAAATGACTTTGTGTGCAATGCCTTTTTCAAATAAAATCTTGGAACCGATTTTCTTACTAATTGTCCATGAAATAATGTTAAATTACTCTAACTAGGAGAAAAATAATCAGAGGAAATGAAATCCTTATCAGTGATTCCTCCATTTTTTAAAAATCAAAAATTTAATTCGATAATTCAGAGGAAATAATTTTACATGACTTCATGATTGTTTACTGAATGGTTAGAAGGTTCCAGGTTTTGTTTCAAGATAGCCTTTCCTGATTTTCTGGATATCTTTGTGTCATTCTCCATTTCAGCGTAATGTGTTGTAGGTATACATGTGTATATGAGTGTTCCGATGCCATATTGTAATTTTTTAGAAAGAATTGCAAGTAAAATCAAACTCATTCTAACAAAGAAAGTAGAACACACAGATACACACACAAAACGATAGAAGTCCAAATAAAGAGCTCCCAAACTCAAAATTTTCCTGTAGCTTGTGAAAGTCTATACCCACACAGGAGAGAAAAGTCACTGGCAAGGTCCACTAGTTGTCAAAGAGGGAGGAAGTATTCACAAGATATCATGGTGGAGAGAAATGGTTCATAAAAATATGTACCTAGTCCATTAAGGAGAATATACTGCCATCCATTCTATGCCCACGTGATTATACAATTCAACAATGAAGAAAAATTAAAAAGGACAACTTTAGAGAAGTAGTTAATTAATAATTTCTTGTTTGACTCACACCACCGTCTTTACCTTCATCAATTTTTAGCGACGGATATCCTTCATACATGAACATACAAAAACTTGTAGTGAAGAGCAAAATACATGACCCTATTATATAAATGGGCATAATTCCCAACAGTGCACCTATGCTCACATCTCAAGGAGGAAATTGAATTGTGAATCATTTTTTAAAACTTGGCCAGACCGTCTTTCAAACATGACTAATAAATATGGATGATCCCGCACATTTGTGTGCTTTTTCTGACATCAACAATATTTTTTAAAATAAGTCTATTTCAAAGATGAATATTAATTCAATATCCTATTTATCCAAAGTGTACAATCCCTAGTGATTGCTATGTTCACAGAGGCCTGCATTGCTCTCTTCAATCATTATTAAACCCTTTCAAAATTTCTATAATAAGTTCAATAAAAAAAGAATATCTAGATGAAAAAAAAATTATTCGCCTCTCAAAATCTTTGTTGATGTGGTCATGTAGATTTGCTTTTCTGGGAGTCCTTGAAAAATTTTTGGTGATCTATGCATTCTCTTGATAAATGATCACAACTACATCATGTGGAGAAAGGGAGCAATAAATGGCCTTCATAAACATGTTGCAAATGTATTTTATATAAAATTATACGCTTAAATGGATATGTTTGACAGAAAATGTAAATTTTTAAAGGTAGTGAAATTTGGTTAGATTTACTATAATCAATGATAGGCAAGAGATACTATGACACAAACACTTATGTAGGAAAATAATGTCTGAAATAATGGAAATTTTTATAAACAAAATTCTAATCATTTTATTCCAGAAATAACATTCGGCCATAATAGCCTCTAGGCAGGAAATAATTTATCATGCAATTTCCATTAAGGCACTCATTCTTTCTGAGAAAAAAATTCCTTTTTGGGTATTGCCCATATCCCATTGGCACAAATTCCAACATATATCAAGAACACTAGGAAAACTATCATAATTCCATCAAGGTATACTCAGAGCAATGGAATCAAAGTGCAGAACAAAAAAATGATAATAGAATGAGAAAATATTGTGATCTCAATTTAGGGCCAACATTTTCAAAAGTCACCAGACACCAGATCCATCCATTTTAGGGCTGAAGAGTAATTATTTGGAACTCGGGGTCATGGAGGATGTGATCTTTGTAAAGGGAAGCAACATGAGAATAGGCACTGCTAAAAATAAAAAAAGAAAGGGAATAATGAAATCCTGGAGAAAAGAAATTGTACCCTAAATCTCCAAATCAGAATTAAAAAGAAAAAAATCCACTAGCCACCTCAGAATTATGTGGAAAAATTAAAACAACAAAGTCTTTAAAACAGGCACACCACATAACCACTACTTTTCAGAGATGTTGAAGGCACGGCATGGAAAATAGTTTTGAACATGTCGTATGGTCTGTGGCTAGTTGGGAATAATGTTATGATATTTTATCATGATGTAAGAAATATTCCACAATGTTGTCATGTGGTGACTGAAGAAACTTTTCTGAGTATGATGATCGAGTGAATAAATGTCTGTTAGTTTACACATTCTGTTAAAAATGTGTATTTACAGAAACAAGAATGGAGCAGTTGGGAAGTAGAAACTGGATATAAATCAGACTAGGATGACAGTCCCTCATATCCAAATTTGGGGTATTTAAAAATGAAAAAAAAATACTCTGTAAAAGACAAGTTTATGAGAATGGTTAATTATTTATTATCATCTACCAATGAACCTTCACTTAGATAGAAAGAATTTTTCCACACACCGTGTCAACGCTAATAGGAAATGAAACTATTTAGCCCTTTTAAATAACAAATTCTTACAATTAAAAGGCTTCATTGATATAAGTTAGTGTGGAATACCTTTTTCAAATAAATTACTGGAAATGATATTCTTCCAAATTGTCGATGAAATAATATTAAACTACTTTAACATGGAGAAAAATCATCGGAGGAAACCAAATTCTTCCCATGATTCCACCATTTTTTAATAATCTCAAATTTAAATTGATAACTCAGGGGAAATCATTTTACATGACTTCATGATCGTTTCCTGAATGGTTAGGAGGCTCCAGGTTTTGTTCGAAATTATCATTCCTGATTTTCTGGATACCTTTGGCATTCTCCATTGCACCGGGATTGTGATGCAAGTTTCCATCTATATGTATATATATATATAATTGTTCTTATGCCATATTGTAATTTTTAGAAAGAATTGAAATAAAACCAAAGTCATTCTTGCAAAGAAAGCAGAATCCCCATATACACACACAAAAACCCACTGGAATTCAGAATAAACAGCTCCCAAACTACAAATTTCTCCTGATGCTTGTGAAGGTCTCTTCCCACAGTGGAAAGAAAAAGGATTGGTTAGGACCAGTATTTGACAAAGAGGAAGTCAACTATTCACAAAATTTCATGGGGGAGAGGAATGGTTCATAAAAATAAGGACATAGTCCAACAAGCAGAATATGTAGTCCTCCAGTCTATGCACACATCATTATATCAACCAAAAATTAAGAAAAATAAAAAACAACCACTTTAGAGTAATAGGTAATGTCAAAATTTCCTGTTTGATGCAAAACACCCTCTTTCTCTTCATCAATTTTTTTGCTATGGATATCATTCATATATGAACATACACAAAATTGTATTGAAGAGGAAAACACTCAACCTTACAATATAAGGGGCATAACTACTTACAGGGGAACTATGCTCATATCTCAAGGAGGAATAGAAATGTGAGTCAATTTTTAAGACTTGCCAGACTTTCTTTCAAATATGTTTAATAAGTAAGTATGATGACACAGTTTGTTTTACATTTTCTGACATCACAAATATTTTTTGAACCAAATGTTAATCAACAATAAATATGAAACCAATATTCAATTTACCCAATGTGTATATTCCCTCGTGTGGTGATTGGTATATTCACAGAGGCGTGCATTCCTCTCTTCAATATAAAATTCGTTCAATATTTCTATAATAATTATAGTAAAGTAAAACAATCCAGATGAACAAAGATGAAATTATTCACTTATCAATCCCTTTGTTGACACTGCCATTTATTGGTGTTTTTCTTGGTGTCCTTGAAAAAAAAATTTTGGTTATCTATCAATTCCATTGATATAAGATCACATACCACATCATGAGGGGAAAGGTAGCAATAAATAGATTTCTTCGACATGTTGCAAACGTCTTTAATATAAAATTATATACTCAAATGGATATAAGTTTGACAGAAAATGTAAATTTTAAAATGAAGAGAAATTTGGTTAGATTTAATATCATCAATGATAAGAAAGAGATAGTATTGCACAAACACATATAAAGGAAAATCATTCATGTGATATAGCAGAAAGAAATAAAAACAAAATTCTAAATATTATACTATAGGTAGGACATTCATAAATAATAATCTCTCAAAGCATGAAACAATTTTTTTTTTACTATGCAATTTCCATTAAGGCATTCATTGTTTCTGAGTAAAAAATTTCTCTTTGGGGTTTGCCCATATCCCATTGGCACAAATTCCCACACATAACAAGATCACAAGGAAAACCCTCATATTTCCAATGAGAGAAATGCAGAGGAAGGGAATCCAATGGCAGAGGAAGAAATGAGAATAGAATGGAAACTATTGTCCTCTCAATGGAGGGCCAACAGTATCAAAACTCACCAGACACCAGATAATTCAATTATAGTGCTGCCGAGAAATTATTTGTAACTCGGGGCCATAGAGGATGGGATCTTTGGAAAAGGAAGCAGCAGGAATGTAAGGAATGCTAAAAATAGAAAAGAAAGAGAAAAATGGAATCCTGGAAAAAAGAAATTGCACCCTAATTTTCAAAATTAATATTAAAAGGAAAAAAAAAAAAACACTAGCCAATTCATGACTATGTGAAAAAAATAAAGCACAAGAGTCTTTAAAACAGACACACCAAATACACACAACTTTCCAGACATGATGAAAGCAGGACTTGGAAAATAGTTTTGAACATATGTTATGGTGTGTAGCGAGGGGAGAAAAATTTCCTGATACTTTATCATGAGGTAAGTAATACTGCCCCATGGGGTCATGTGATGCTCAAAGAAAGTTTTATGAGTATGATGATTGAGTGCATAAATGTTTTGTTAGTTTACAGATTCTGTTAAAAATGTGTATCTACAGAAACAAGGGGCCATTTTGAGGTGAAAACTAGACTTAACTCAAGTTAGGATGATAGTCACTTATACCCAAATTTGGTGTATTTAAAAAAATTTTAAAGTACTCAGTAAAATACAATTTTAAAAGCATGGCCACATACCTACTCTTGGCTACTATTAAAAATTTACTTGGAGAGAAAGAATTTTTCTCAATCTGTGTTAATGCAAATTGGAAATGAAACTTTAGAGCCCTTTTAAACAGTAAATTCTTTATAATTAAGAGGCTTCAGGGATATGAGATTTTTTGGAATGCTTTATTCAAAAATTTTTTTCGACCCTATTTTCTCCAGTATTGTTGTTGAAATAATGTTAACGTATTCTAACTTGGAGAAAAATAATAGGAGGAAACCGAATTCTTCACAGTGATATCTCCATTTTATTAATAATCACAAAGTGAAATCGATATTTCATAGCATATCATTTAACATGACTTCATGATTGTTTACTGAATGGTTAGGGGGCTCCATGCTTGTTTCAAAAAATTCTTTCCTGAATTTCTGGATATCATTGTGTAATTCTCCAGTGCAGTCATATTGTGATGCAGCTATCCTTATATATGTAAGTGTTCTTATGCCATATTGTAATTTTTAAAGAAGGACTGGAAATAAAATTAAACTCATTCTTACAAAGAAAGAAGAATCTACAGGTACACAACCAAAATGCTGGAACTCAGAATAAACAGCTCTTGAACTCAAAATTTCTCCTATGACTTGTGGAAGTCTCTTCACACCTAGAAGAGAGAAGTAACTGGTAAGGTCCATTAGATGACAAAGAGGGAGCAAACTATTCACAAGATATCATGGGGAGAGGAATGGTTCATAAAAAGAAGGACCAGTCCATCAAGCAGAATGAACAGCCCTCCATTCTATGCACAGGTGATTATAGAATCCAACAATGAAAAAAAGCATCTTTTTAGAGAAATAGGTAATTCCAAAATTTCCTGTTTTATTCACACCATCCTTTTTCCCTTCTTCAATTTTTTAGCTATGGATATCACTAATATATAAACATACAAAGACTTGTAGAGTAGAGGAAAACACAGGACTACAAAATATAAAGGGGCCTATCTCCTTACAGGGGACCTATGTACACATCTCTAGGAGGAAATTGAATTGTGAATCATTTTAGAAAACTTGGCTAGACCGTCTTTCAAACATGCAAAATAAGTATGAATGATGCTGTAATTTGTGTGGTTTTTCTGACATAAACAACATTTTTTAAAGCAAATCTGTTTCAATGATAAATATTAAACCAATATCCTATTTATGCAATACGTACATTTGTGGTGATTGGTATATTCACAGAGGCATGCTTTCCTCTCTTCAATATTAAACCCATTCAATATTTCTATAATAATTATAATAATGAAAGAAAACCCAGATGAAAAATAAATAAATTATTCACCTCTCAAACCCTTTGTTGACACTGACATATATAGTTGTTATTCTGGCTGTCCTTAAAAAAAAACTTTTGGTTAACTTCACATTCCATTGATACATGATCACATACCACTTCATGTAGAGAAATGAAACAATGAATGGCCTTCAAAAACGTGTTGCAAATGTCTTTGTTTCAAAATTATACACTGAAATGGATGTGATTGACAGAAAATGTAAATTTTTAAAGGGAGTAAAATTTGGTTAGATTTAATATAATCAATGATATGAAAGACATAGTATGGCATAAACACTTTAAAAGTAAAATAATTAGTCTGATATAATGGAAATTTATATAAACAATATTCTAATTATTATAGCTAATACATTCAGACATAATAATCTTTCAAGGCATGAAATATATATATATTTTTTACCATGCAATTTCCATTAAGGCGTTCTTTCTTTCTTAGTCAAAAATTCCCCTTAGGGAATTCCCCATTTTCTTCCTAATAGTTAATGAAATATTATTAAACTACACAAATTGGAGAAAAATAATAAGAGGAAACCAAATGCTTCTCAGTGGTTCCTCCATTTTTTATAATCAAATTTAAATCGATAATTCAGGGGAAATCATTTTAAATGACTTCATGATTGTTTACTGAATGGTTAGGGGGCTCCATGTTTTTTCAAGAAAGCCTTTCCTGAATTTCCAGATATCATTGTGTCATTCTCCAGGGCATCCAGATTGTGATGTATTTATCCATATATATATAAGTGTTCTTATGCCATATTGAAATTTTAGAAACAAATGGAATTAATATCAAACATTCATAAAAAGAAAGCAGAATCCACAGATACACAAACAAAATACGGGAACTCAGATTATACAGCTCTGAAAGTGAATATTTCTTTTATGGTTTGTGAAAATCTCTTCCCACACAGGAGAGAAAAGGGATTGGAAAGGCCCATGAGTTGACAAAGAGGGAGTCAACTATTCACAATATATCATAGGAGAGAGGAATGTTTCAGAATAATGAGGACGTACTACATCAAGGAAAATATACTTCCATCCATTCTATGCAGACGTGATTATAGAATCCAACAATGAAGAAAAATGAAAAAAGAACCACTCTAGAGAAATAGGTAATTACAAAATTTCCTGTTTGATTCACAACACTCTCTTTCCCTTCATCAAATTTTTAGCGATGTATGTCATTCTTAGGAACATACAAAAACTTGTGGTGCAGAACAAAACACACGACATTACAATATAAAGGGCCATGACTCTTTACAGGGGACATATGCACACATCTCAAGTATGAATTTGAATAGTGAGTCATATTTTAAAACTTGTCTAGAACGTCTTTCAAATATACTGATAAGTATTTATGATGCTGCAATTTTGTGTGCTTTTTCGGATATCAAAAATAATTTTTAAAACAAATCTTTTTCAATTAAAAATATTAAAGCAGTATCCTATTTATGCAATGTGCACATTCCATAGGAGGCAATTGGTATATTCACAGAAGTGTGCATTCCTCTCTTCAATATTAAAGCCATTCAAAATTTCTTTAATAATTATAATAAAGAAAGAAAATCTAATGAACAAAAGAAGAAATTATTACCTGTCAAAATCTTTTTGTACCCATTGCCATGTAGAGATGTTTTTCTGGGTGTCCATAAAAAAGTTTTTTGGTCATCTATCCATTCTATTGATATATGATCACATACCATATCATGTGGAGAAAGGGAGCAATGAATGGCTTTCTTAAACGTGTTGCAGACGTCTTTAATATAAAATTACATACCGAAATGGATATAAGTTTGACAGAAAATGTAAATTTTAAAAGGGAGTGAAATTTGGTAAGATTTAATATAGTCAATGATTAGAAAGAGATTGTATGACACAAACACTTAAAAAAGAAAATAATTCATCTGATATAATGGAAATAAATTAAAACAAATTCTAATTATTATATTATATGTAGAACATTCAGACATAATTATCTCCAAGGCATGAAATAATTTTTATTTACCATGCAATTTCCATTAAGGCATTTATTCTATGTTAAAAAAAATTCCTCTTTGGGAATTGACCATATCCCATTGGCACAAATTCCCACACACAACAAGACCACTAGGAAACCACGGTATTTCCAGTGAGAGATACTCAGAGCAATGGAATTCATGAGCAGTGGACTAAATGAGAATAGAATGAGAAACTACTCTCATCTCAATGGAGGACCAACATTATCAAAAGTCACCAGACACCAGATACATTCATTATAGTGCTGCAGAGTAAATATTTGGAACTCAGGGCATGGAGGATGGGCTCTTTGGAAAAAGCAGTAGTAGGAGTGTAAACACTGCTAAAATAGAAAAGAATGATAAGAATGGAATTCTGGAGAAAAGAAATTGCACCCTAATTCTCAAAATGAGAATTAAAACAAAAAAAAAAATCCACTAGCCAAAACATGAGTACGTGGAAAAATTTTAAAACAAAAGCGTCTTTATAACAGACAACCACATACACTCAACTTTCCAAACATGTTGAAGGCAGAGCTTGGAAAATACTTTTGAACATATTGTATGGTCTGTGGCTATGGGGGTATAATGTCATGATATTTTATCATGATGCAAGAAATATTTAACCACCGTGTAATGTGATGATCATAGAAATCTTTCTTAGTATGATGATAGAGTGCATAAAAGTTTTGTAAGTTTGCAGGTTCTGTTAAAAATGTATATTTGCAGAAACAAGAATGTAGCAGTTTGGAAGTGAAAAATAGATATAACTCAGATTAGGATGATACTCTCTCATATGCAAACTTGGTGTATTTAACAAATAAAAAAATTTAAGTACTCAGTAAAATACAAGTTTAAAAGAATGGTTAAATATCTATTATCATCTACTAATAAACGTTTACTTAGAGAGAGAAAAGTTTTCCACACACCTTGTGAATGCAAATAGAAAATGAAACTTTTCAGCCCCTTTAAATAGTAAGTCTTTAAAATTAAGAGACTTCAATGATATAAGATTGTGTGGAGTGCTATCTCAAATACATTTTTGGAACTGGTTTTCTTCCTAATTTCTGATGAAATAATGTTAAACTGCTCTCAATTGGTGAAAAATAATTGAAGGAAATCAAATGCATTACATTAATTCCTCCATTTTTAAATAATAACTAATTTAAATTCATAATTCAGAGGAACTCATTTTACATGACTTCATGATTGTTTACTGAATGTTTAGGAGTCTCAAGGTTTTGTTACAAGAAAAGCATTCATGATTTTCTGGATATTTTGCATCGTTCTCCAGAGCAGTGGGATTGTGACGTATATATCCATATATATATAAGTGTTCTGATGCCACATTGTAAATTTTTTAGTAGGAATTTGTAATAAAATCAAACTGATTCTTACCAAGAAAGCAGAATGCACAGATACACATACAAAACACTTGAACTCAGAAAAAATGGCTCCAAACTCAAAATTTCTCCAATACTTTGTGAAAATCTCTTCCCTCACAGCAGAGAAAAGTCACTGAAAATGTCCATTAGTTGAAAATGAGGGATTCAACTATCCACAATGTGTCATGGGGAAGAGTAACGGTTCATAAAAATAAGGACCTAGTCCATCAAGGATAATGTACTTCCATCTATTCTATGCAAACATCATTATAGAATTCAACAATGAAGAAAAACAAAAAAGAACCACTTTAGAGAAATAGGTAATTACAAAATTTCCTGTTTGTCTCTCAACACACTTTCCCTTCTTAAATATTTAGCGACATATATCACTCTTACATGAACATACAAAAACTTGTAGTGAAGAGCAAAACACACGATGTTGTAATATAAAGGGGCATGTCACCTTACAGGGGACATATGCAAACATCTCAAATAGGAACTTGAATAGTGAGTCATTTTTTAAAATTGGCCAGATGACCTTTCAAACACGATTGATAAGTATGAATGATGCCAAAATTTTATGCTTTTTCAGACATCAACAATATTTTTTAAAACAAATCTGCTTCAATGATAAATATTAAATCTGTATCCTTTTATCCAATGGGTATATTCCGTAGGTGATGATTTGCATATTCACAGATGCATGCCATCCTCTCTTCAATATTAAACCCATTCAATAATTCTAAAATAATTATAATAAAGAAAGCATATCCAGAAGAACAAAGAAGAAATTATACACATCTCAAAACCTTTGTTGACACTGCCATGTAGAGATGTTTTTCTGGAAGTCCTTGAAAAAAGTTCCTGTTATCTCTCCATTCTAATGATATATGATCACATACCACATCATGTGGAGAAAGGGAGCAATGAATGGCCTTCTTAAACGTGTTGCAAACTTCTTTAATATAAAATTATATACTGAAATGGCTTTGTTTAACAGAAAATGTAAATTTTAATAGGGAGTGCAATTTGATTAGATTTAATATAGTCAATGATAAGGAAGAGATATTATGGCACAAACACTTATAAAGGAAAACATTCATTTTATATAATGGAAATAAATTAAAACAAATTTCTAATTATTATATTATACATAGAGCATTCAGACATAGCTGTCTCTCATGGCATGAAATAATTTTTAATTACCATACAATTTCCATTAAGGCATTCATTTTTCTGAGTAAAAAATTACTCTTTTGGAATTGCACATATCTCATTGGCACAAATTCCCACACATAACAAGATCACTATCATATTTCAAATGAGAGATAGTCAGAGCATTGGAATCCAATGGCTGGGAAGAAATGAGAACAAAATGAAAAACTACTATCATCTCAATGGAGGGCCAATATTATCAAAAGTCAAAAGACACCAGATACATGCATTAGAGTGCTGCAGTGTAATTAATTGGAACTTGGGGGCATGGAGGATGGGATATTTGGAAAAAGCAGCAGCAGGAGTGTAAACACTGCTAAAAATAGAAAAGAAAGAGAAGAGTGGAATCCAGGGGAAAAGAAATTGACACCTCACTCTCAAAATTAGAATTAAAAGGAAAAAAATTCACTAGCTAATACAAAGTTATGTGGAAATATTAAAACACAAGAGTCTTTAAAAAAGACACACCACATACACACAACTTTTCATACTTGTGGAAGGCAGGGTTTGAAAAATAGTTTTGAACAAATGGTATGGTCTGTGGTGAGGGGTAAATAATGTCATGATATTTTATCATGATTTAAGAAACATTCCACCACGGTGTTGTGTGATGCTGGAGTAGAGTGCTATGAGTATGCAGCTTGAGTGCATAAATGTTACGATAGTTTACAGATTATGTTAAAAATATGCTTTACAGAAACAAGAATGTGCCAGTTTAGAGGAGAATACTACATATAACTCAGATTAGGACGATACTCTCTCATTAGCAAATGTGTTGTATTTTTAAAAAAATAATGTTACAGCACTCAACACAATACAATTTTAAGAGCATGGTTAAATGTCTATTATCTTCTACTAATACATCTTTACTTAAATGGAAAGAATTTTTACACACTCTGTCAATGGTAATTGAAAATGAAACTTTTTAGACCTTTTAATTAATAAATTCTTCGAAATTAAGAGGCTTCAGTGATATGAGTTTGAGTGGAATGCCTTGTTCACATAAATTTTTGGAACTGATTTTCTTCCTAAAAGTTAATGCAATAATATTAAACTACACAAATAGGTGAAAAATAATAGGAGGAAACAAAATGCTTCTCAGTGATTCCTCCATATTTTAATAAACACAAATTAAAATTGATAATTCAGGGGAAATAATTTTACATGAATTCATGATTGTTTACTAAATGTTTAGGAGGCTCAAGGTTTTGTTTCAAGAACACCGTTCCTGATTTTTTGTATATCTTTGTGTCATTCCCCAGTGCAATGGGATTGTGATGCATGTATCCATATATATATATAGAATTCTTACACCATATTGTAATTTTTTAAAAGGAATTGGAATAAAATCAAATTCATTTTTACAAAGAAATAAGAATACACAGATACACAAACAAAGAAAATGCTGGAACTCAGAATAAACAGCTCCCAAACTCAAAATTTCTCCTTTGGCTTGTGAAAATCTCTTCCCTCAAAGGAGAGAAAAGGGATTGGTAAGGACCATTAGTTGAAAAAAGGGAGTCAACTATTCACAAGGTATGGGGGAAAGGAATGATTTAGGAAAATAAGTACCTAGTCCATCAAGGACAATATACTGCCATCCATTCTATGCACACGTGATTATAAAATTCGACAATGAAGAAAAACAATAAAGGACCACTTACAGAAATAGGTAATTAGAAAATTTCCTGTTTAATTCACAAGACCCTCTTTCCCTTCATCAAATATTTAGCTACATATATCATTCATTCAGGAGCATACAAAACTTGTAGTTAAGAGCAAAACACATGGCCTTAGAAAATAAAGTGGCATAACTACTTACAGTGCACCTATGCACACATCTCAAGGAAGATCTTGAATTGTGAATCATTTTTTAAAACTTGGCAAGACCAACTTTCAAAGACGACTGATAATTATAAATGATGTGGCAACTTTGTGTGCTTTTTCAGACATCAACGATATTTTTTAAAACAAATCTGTTTCAATGATAAATAATAAAACATTATCCTATTTATCCAATGGATACATTCAATAGGTAGTGATTGGTATATTCACAGAGGTGTGCATTCCTCTCTTCAATATTAAACCCATTCAATAATTCTAAAATAATTATAATAGAGTAAGAAATCCAGATGAACAAAAAGAAATTGTTCACCTCTCAAAACGTTTGTTGAGACTGCCATGTAGAGATGTTTTTCTGGGAGTCCTTGAAAAAGTTTTTTGGTTATCTATTCATTCTATTGATATATGAACACATACTACTTCATGTTGGGAATGGTAGAAATGAATGACCTTCTGAAACGTGTTGCAAATGTCTTTAATATAAAATTATACACTGAAATGTAAATGTTTGACAGAAAATATAACCTATCAAGGGAGTCAAATTGGGTTAGATTTAAAATAATCAATGATATGAATGGGATAGTATGGCACAAACACTTATAAAGGAAAATATTTAGTCTGATAAAATGGAAATTAATATAAACAAAATTCTAATTATTTTATACCAATTGTAACATTCAGGCTTGATAACATTTGGAATGACATAATTATTTTTATCATATGATTTCCATTAAGTCCTTCATTCTTTCCAAGAATAAAATTCCTCATTGGGAATTGCCCACATCCCATTGACACAAATTCCCACACATAAAAAGATCACTAGGAAAACCATCTTACTTCCAACCAGAGACACTCAGAGTAATGGAATCCAAGGGCAGAGAAAGAAATGAGAATAGAATGAGGAACTATTGTCATCTCAATGGAGGGCCACCATTATCAAAAGTCACCAGATAGCAGATAAATCAAACTATAGTGCTGCACAAAAATTATTTGTACCTTGGGGGCATGGTGGAAGGGATCTTTTTCAAAGACACCCTCAGGAAAAAAGACACTGGTAAAAATAGAAAAGAAAAAGAAGAAAGGAATTCTGGAGAAAAGAAACTGCTCTTTAATTGTGACAAATAGGATGACAGTTAAAAAAATCCACTAGCCATCTCAGGACAATGTGGAAAAATTTAAAACACAAGAGTCTTTTAAACAGACATTAAACCCATTCAATATTTCTCTAATAAGTAAAATAAAGAAAGAAAATCCAGATGAACAAAGAAGATATTATTCACCTCTCAAACCCTTTGTTGACACTGACATATATAGGGGATTTTATGGGTGTTCTTGAAAAAAAATTTTGGTTACCTATTCATTCCATTGATAAATGATCACATACCATATCATGTGTAGAAAGGTAGCAATGAATGGCCTTTTTTAAACATTTTGCAATCGTTTTTAATATAAAATTGTATACTGAAATGGACATGTATGAAGGAAATGTAAATTTAAAAAGGAATGAAATTTGATTAGATTTAATATAGTCAATGACAAGAAAGAAATAGTAGGCAAAAACACCTATAAAGTAAAATAATTTATCTGATATAGTGGAGAGAAATTAAAACAAAATTCTAATTATTATATTATAGTTAGAAGATTCAGATGTAATAATATGTCAAGGCAAGAAATATTTTTTTTTTACCATGCAAATTCCATTAAGGAATTAATTCTCTCTGAGTAAAAATTCTTCTTTGGAAATTGCCTATACAACATTGGCACAAATTCCCACACATACAGGTCACTAAGAAAACCATCGGATTTCCAATGGGAGATTCTCAGAGCAATGGAATGCAAGGGCAGATGAAGAAATGAGAAGAGAATGATAAACTATTCTCATCTCAATGGACGGCCAACATTATCAAAAGTCACCAGACACCAGATACATCCATTTTAGTCCTGCAGAGTGATAATTTGGAACTCAGGGGCATGGAAAATGGGATCTTTGGTAAAGTCAGGAGCAGGACTGTACCCACTGCTAAACATAGAAAAGAAAGAGAAGAATGGAATCCTGGAGAAAAGAAATTGCACCAATATTCTCAAAATTAGAATTAATAGGAAAAAAATGCACTAGCATACTCAGGACTATGAGGAAAAATTAAAGCAAAGAGTCTTTAAAACAGACACACCCAATACACACAACTTAACAGATATGTTGAAGGCAGGGATTTGGAATTTTTTTGATCACATGACATGGTGTGTGGCTAGGGGGAATAATGTCATGATATTTTATCATGATGTAAGCAATATTCCACCACAATGTCATGTGAGGCTCAAAGAAAGATTTATGAGTATGATGATCTCGTGCATAAATATATTGTTAGTTTACAGATTCTGTTAAATGTGTCTTTACAGAAACAAGAATGGGGCAGATTGAGGTAAAAACTGGATATACCTCACACAAGAATGATAGTCTCTCATATGCAAATTTGGGGTATTTAAAAAAAGACAAAAATATTCTGTAAATGACAAGTTTATAAGGATGGTTAATTATCTATTATCATCTACCAATAAGCCTTCAATTAGAAAGAATTTTTCCACACACCATGTAAATGTTAATAGGAATGAAACTTTTTAGCCCTTTTAAATAGAAAAAAAATTTTAAATTAAGAGTCTTCAATGATATATTTGCCTGGAATACCTTTTTCAAATAAATTACTGGAACCGATTTTCTTCCTAATTGTTAATGAAATAATGTTAAACTACTCTAACAGGAGAAAAATCATCGGAGGTAACAAAATTCTTCTCATGATTCCTCCATTTTTTAATAATCACACTTTTAAATTGATGATTGAGAGGAAATCATTGTTCATGACTTCATGATTGTTCACTGAATGATTCAGTGGCTCCAGGATTCGTTTCAAGAAATCCTTTCCTTATTTTCTGGATATCTTTGAGTAGTTTTCTAGTGCAGTGCGATTGTGATGTAGGTATCTGTATATGCATGAGTGTTTTATGTCATATTGTAATTTTTTAGAAAGAATTGAAAGTAAATTCGAACTGACTCTTAAGAAGAAAGCAGAATCCATAGATACACAAACAAAATGCTCGAACTCAGAATAAACAACTCCCAAAAAAATTTCTCCTAAGCCTTGTGAATGTCTCTTCCCACAGAGAAGAGAAAAGTCACTGGCAAGGTCCATTAGATGAAAAAGAGGGAGACAACTACTCACAAGATATCATGGGGGACAAGAATGGTTCATAAAATAAGGGCTTATTCCATCAAGGAGGATGTACTGCCAACCATTCTATGCACGCAATATTATAGAATTCAACAATGAATTTAAAAAAACGACCACCTTTGAAAAATAGATTATTATAAAATTTCCTGTTTGACTCAAAACACCCTCTTTCCCTTCATCAAATTTTAGCGATGGATATCACTCATCATTCATATCATTCATATGAACATACGAAAACCTGTAGTGAAGAGCAAAATACATGACCTTACAAAATAAAGGGGCATAACTCCTTACAGTGCACCTATGCACATATGACAAGGAGGAAATTGAATTGAGAATCATTTTTTAAAATTTGGCCAGACCGTCTTTCAAACATGACTAATAAGTATGAATGATGCCACACTTTTGTATGCTTTTTCTGAAATCAAAAATATTTTTTAAAACAAATTCGTTTCAATGATAAATATTAAACCAGTATCCTACTTATCCAATGTGTACATTCCCTGGTGATTTGAAAACTCACAGAGGCATGCAATGCTCTCCTCAGTCATTATTAATCCCTTTCAATATTTATATAATTTTCATAAAGAAAGAAAATCCAGATGAATAAAGAAATTATTCACCTCTCAACCTCTTTTTTGACACTGGCATATATAGGTATTTCTCTGGGTGTCATTAATTTCTTTTCATCTTTCCATTCCATTGATATATGATCACATAGTCATCATGTTGAGAAAGGAAGCAATGAATGGCCTTTTTAAACACGTTGCCACCATCTTTAATATAAAATTAAATACTGAAATGGATAAAAGTTTTAAAGAACATATTAATTTTAAAAGGGAGTGAAATTCGGTTAGATTTAATATAGTCAATGGTAAGAAAGAGATAATATGGCACAAACACTTATAAAGGAAAATAATTCATCTGATATACTGGAAATAAATTAAAACAGAATTCTAATTATTATATTATAGGTAGAACATTCAGACATAATAATCTCTCAGGGCATGAAATACTTTTTTTTTACAAGGCAATTTCCTTTAAGGCATTTATTATTTCTGAGAAAAAATTCCTCTTTGGGAATTTCCCATATCCCATGGGCACAAATTCCCACACATAACAAGATCACTAGGAAAACCATCGACTTTCCAACAAGAGACACTCAGAGTAGTGGAATCAAATGGCAGAGGCAGAAATGAGAATAGATTGAGAATCTATTGTCATCTCAATGGACGGCCAACATTATCAAAATTCACCAGACAACAGATACATCATATTTTAGTGCTGCAGAATAATTATTTGGAACTTGGTGCCATGAAGAGTGGGGTATTTGTAAAAGACAGCCTCAGGAGTAAAGGCACTGCTAAAAATAGAAAAGAAAGAGAAGAAAGAAATCCTGGAGAAAGGAAACTGTGCTCTCATTCTCAAAATTAGAATGAAAAGGGAAAAAAAACCACTAGTCCATGCAGGACTATGAGGGAAAATTTAAAACACAAGAGTCTTTAAAACAGGCACACCACATACACACAGCTTTCCAGACATGTTGAAGACACAGCATGAAAAATAGTTTTGAACATATGGTATGGTCTGTAGCTAGGGGGAAATAATGTCAGGATATTTTATCATGATGTAAGAAATATTCCTCCACGGAGTTATGTGATGCTGGAAGGAAGTGCTATGCATATGCAGAATGAGTGCATAAATGTTGTTAATTTATAGATTCAGTTAAATAATATATTTTACATAATCAAGAATGTGGCAGATTGGAGGTGAAAACTAGATATAACTCAGATTGGATGATACTCTCTCGTAGGCAAAATTGTTGAATTGAAAAAACAAAATTAATTTTACAGTACTCGGTAAAATACAATTTTAAAATAATGGTTATATATATATTATCATCTACTAATAAATCTTTACAAACGGAGAAACAATTTTTCCACACCCTGTCAATCATAATTGAAAATGAAACTTTTTAGACCACTTATATAGTAAAATCTTTAAAATTAAGAGACTTCAGTGATATGAGTTTGTGTGGAATGTTTTTTACACAAATATTTTTGGAACCGATTTTTTTACTACTAGTTAATGAAATAATATTAAACTGCAAAAAAATGGAGAAAAATAATAGGAGGAAACTTAATGCTTCTCAGTGATTCCTACATTTTTTAATAATCAAAAATTTAAATTTATAATTCAGAGGAAGACATTTTACATGACTTCATGATTGTTTACCAAATGCTTAGCAAGCTCCAGCTTAGGTTTCAAGAAAGCCTTTAATGATTTTATGGATATCTTTCTGTCATTCTCCAGTGCTGGGGGATTGTGATGTATGTATCCATATATACATAAGTGTTCTTATGCCATATTGTAATTTTTTAGAAAGAATTGGAAATAAAATCTAACTCATTCTTACAAAGGAAGCAGAATCCACAGATACACAAACAAAAGGCTTCAACTCAGATTAAAAGCTCCCAAATTAAAAATTTCTCTTATTGCTTGTGAAAGTCTCTTCCCACACAGCAGAGAAAAGTCACTGGTAAGGTCCAATAGTTGACAAAGTGGAAGTCAATTATTCACAGGCTATCATGGAGAAATAGACTGGTTCATAAACATAAGGACATAGTCCATCAAGGAGAATACACTGCCATCCATTCTATGCACACCTGAGTATAGAATTCAACAATGAAGAAAAAAAAAAAGGACCACATTAAGGAAACTGGTAATTACAAAATTTCCTGTTTGACTCAAACCAACGTCTTTCTGTTCACCATTTTTTTGGAATGGATATCATCCATACATGATCATATAAAAACTTGTAGTGAAGAGCAAACCACATAAAATTACAAAATAAACTGCATAACTCCTTAGAGTGCAACTATGCACACATCTCAAGGAAGAAATTGAATTGTGAATCATTTTTTAAAACTTGGCCACACCGCCTTTCAAACTCGACTAAAAACTCTGAAAGATGCCACACTTGTGTGTGCTTTTTCAGATGTCAACAAAATTTTTTAAAAACAAATCTGTTTCAAGGATAAATATTAAATCAATATTCTATTTATCCAATATGTACATTAACTTGTGATTGGTATATTCACAGAGGCGTGGATTGGTCTCTTCAATAACTATTAAACCCTTTCAATATTTTTATAATTACTATAATAAAGAAAGAAAATCCAGATGAACAAAGTAGAAATTATTATCCTTTCAAACCTTTGTTGACACTACCACGTAGAGATGTTTTTCTGGGATTCTGTGGAAAAAAAAATTTGTTATCTATCAATGCTTTTGATATATGATCACATACCACATCAGGTGGAGAAAAGTACCAATGAATGGACTTTATAAAATGTGTTGCAAATGTCTTTAATATAAAATTATACAGATAGTATGGCACAGACACTTATATAGGAAATAATTAGTCTGATATAATGGAAATTAATATAAAAAAAATAATTATTATTTTATTCCAGGAATAACATTGGGCATAATAACTTCTTGGGAGGAAAAAAAAGGTTTTTATGAAAAAATCCATTAAGGCATTCATTATTTCTGATAAAAAATTCCTCTTTGGGAATTTCCCATATCCCATTTGCACAAATTCCCACACATTACAAGATTACCAGGGAAACCAACATATTTCCAATGTGAGAGACTCAGAGCAATGGAATCCAAGGTCAGAGGAAGAAATGAGAATTGAATGAGAAAGTATTGTCATCTCAATGGATGGCCAACATTATAAAAATTCACCATACACTTGATACACCCATTTTAGTGCTGCAGAATAATTATTTGGAACTCGGGGCATTGGATCATTGGAAAAGACAGCCTCATGAGAAAAGGAACTGCTAAAAATAGAAAAGAAAGTTAAGAAAAGAATCCTCAAGAAAAGAAACTGCACTCTATTTCTCAAAATAAGAATGAAAAGGAAAAAAAATCCACTATCCATCTCATAACTCTGTGGAAAAATTTAAGAGACAAAAGTTTTTAAAACAGACACACCAAATACACGCAACTTTCCAGACATGCTGAAGGCAGTGCCTGAAAAATAGTTTTGAATATATAGCATGGTCTGTGGCTAGGGAGAAATAATGTCATGATATTTTGTCATGATTTAAGAAATATTCCACCACGGTGTCATGTGATGCTGGAAAAAAGTGCAATGGGTATGCAAATTGAGTGCATAAATGTTATGTTAGTTTACAGATTCTGTTAAAAAATATAATTTTACAGAAAAAAGAATGTGGCAGTTTGGAGATGAAAACTAGATATAACTCAGATTATCATCTACTAATAATTCTTTACTAAGAGAGAAAAAATTTTCCCACACCCTGTCAATGGTAATTGAAAATGAATCTATTTAGCACTTTTAAATAGAAATTTCTTTAAAATTAAGAGGCTTCAGTGATATGAGTTTTTGTGGAATGCCATTTTCACGTAAATATTTGGACCCGATTTTCTTCCTATTAGTTAATGAAATAATTTTAAACTACACAAATTGGATATAAATAGTAGAGGGAAAGCAAATGCTTCTCAGGGATTACTCCATTTTTTAATAATAACAAATTTAAATCGATAATTCAGAGTAAATAATTTTACATGAGTTCAGGACTGTTTACTAAATGGTTAGGAGGATTCAGTTTTTGTTACAAGAAAACCGTTCTTGATTTTCTATATATCATTGTGTCATTCTCCAGTGCACTGGGTTTGTGATGCATGTATCCATATATATATATATATATATATATATATATGTTCTTATACCATATTGAAAATTTTTAGAAGGAATTGAAATAAAATTAAATTCATTCATACAAAGAAAGCAGAATCCACAGATACAGAAACAAAATTCTGGAAATCATAATAAAGAGCTCCCAATCTCAAAATATCTCCTATGATTTGTGAAAGTCTCTTCCCACACATGAGAGAAAAGTGTTTGATAAGGACCAATAGTTGACAAATAGGAAGTCAATTATTCACAATATATCATGGGGGAGAGGAATGGATCATAAAAATAGGGACCTAGACCACCAAGCAGAATATACAGCCCTCCATTCTCTTGACACGTGATTATAAAATCCAACAATGAAAATAAACATAAAATGCACCACTTTTGAAAAACAGGTAATTCCAAAACTTCCTGTTTGACTCACACCACCCTCTTTACCTTCACCAATATTTTAGTGGCACATGTCATTTATACATGAACATATACAAATTTGTAATGAAGTGGAAATACACCACCTTACAATATAAAGAGCTATACCTCCTAACAGGGGACCTAGGCACACATCTCAAGGAGGAACATGAATTGTAATTCATTTTTTAAAACTTCGCCAGGCCATCTTTAAAACATGCCTAATAAGTATGAATGATGCCGCACCTTTTGTTTACATTTTCTGACATCAAGAATATTTTTGAAACAAATCTATTTCAATGATAAAAATTAAACCAATATCTTATTTACCCAATGTGTACATTCCGTGGTGATTGGTATATTCACAGAGGCGTGCATTCCTTTCTTAAATATTAAACCCATTCAATATTTCATTAATAATTATAATAAAGAAAGAAAATCCAGATGAAAAAAGAAGAAATTTTTCATCTCTCAAACCCTTTGTTGACACTGCCATGTAGACATGTTTTTCTGGGAGTCCTTGAATGAATTTTTTGGTTATATATCCATTCTATTGATATATGATAACATAGCACAACATGTGGAGAAAGGGAACAATGATTGGCCTTCTTAAACGTTTGAAAATGTCATTAATATAAAATTACGCACTGAAATGGATATGTTTGACAGAAAATGTAAATTTTTAAAGGCAGCGATATTTGGTTAGATTTAATATAATCAATGATATGAAAGAGATAGTATGGCACAAACACATATAAAGGGAAATAATTACTGTGATATAATGGAAATGCATATAAACAAAACTCTACTTTTTTTGTTCCAGGTGTACCATTCAGGCATAATAACTTCTAAGTAAGAAATAATTTTTTTTTATCTTTCAATTTCATTTAAGGCAATCATTCTTTCTGAGAAAAAAATTCCTCTTTGGGAATTGCACTTATCCCATTGGAACAAAATTCCCCATATAATAAGGTCTCAAGGAAAATCATCATATTTACAATGAGATATACTCAGAATATTGGAATCCAAGGGCAGAGGAAGAAATGCTAATAGAAGGAGAAACTATTTTCATTTCAATGGAGGGCCAACATTGTCAAAAGTCATGAAACACCAGATACATCCATTTTAGTGCTGCAGAGAAATTATTTGTACTCGGGGGCATGGAGGAGGGGATCTTTGGAATGGGAAACAGCAGGAGTGTAGTCAGTGCTAAAATTAGAGTAGAAAGATAATAATGGAATCCTGGGGAAAAAATTGCCCCTAATTCACAAGATTAGTATTATTTCTCAGTAAATTAGAAATAATTTACTCAGAGTGAAAAATTTTTTTCACACCCTGTCAATGCTAAATGAAAATGAAACGTTTTATCCCATTTAAATAGGAAATTCTTTAAAATTAATAGGATTTGGTGATATAAGTTTGTTTGGAATGTCTTTTTTTGGAACCAATTTACTGCCCAATAGTTAATGAAATAATATAAAACTATGCAAATTGGAGAAAAATAATAGGAGGTAACCAAATGCATCTCAGTGATTCTTCCGTTTTTTCATATTCAAAAATTTAAATTGTTAACTCAGAGGAAATCATTTTACATGACCTTGTGATTGTTTACTGAATATCTAGGGGTCTCCAGGTTTTGTTTGAAGAATGCCATTCCTGATTTTCTAGATATCTTTGTGTCATTCTCCAGTGCACTGAGATGGTAATGCATGTAGCTATCTATCTATCTATCTATCTATCTATCTATCTATCTATCTATCTATCTATCTATGAGTGGTAATGCCATATTGTAATTTTTTGAAAGAATTGAAATAAAATCAAATTCATTCTTACAAAGAAAGCAGAATCCACAGATTCACATACAAAGAAAGCACTGGAACTTACATTAAACAGTTCCCAAACTCAAATTTTCAACTATGGCTTGTGAAAATGTCTTCTACACAAGAGAGAAAAAGGATTGGTAAGGACGATTAGTTGGAAAAGAAGGAGTGAAGTATTCACAAGTTATCATGGGAGAGAGGGATGATTCATAAAAATAAGGACATAGTACATCAAGAAGAATGTACAGCCCATCATTGTATGCACACTTGTTTATACAATCCAACAATGAAGAAAATCAAAAAAAGGGCCACTTTAGAAAAATAGGTAATTACAAAATATCCTATTTGACTCACACCACCCTCTTTCCCTTCATCATTTTTTAGCGATGTATATCATTCATACATGAACATATGCAAACTTGTAGTGAAGAGTAAAGCATAAGACCTTACAAAATAAAGGGGCAAAACTCCTTACAGTGCACCTATGCACACATCTAAAGGAGCAAACTGAATTGTGAATAATTTTTTTAAAAACTGGGCTAGACCGTCTTTCAAAGATGAATAATATGTACGAATGATGTCTAATATTTGTGATTTTTTTTTCTGACATCAACAATTATTTTAACCAATCTGTTTCAATGGCAAATACTAAACCAATATCCTGTTTATTCAATATGTTCATTCCCTAGTGATTGGTATATTCACAGAAGCATGCATTGCTCTCTTCATTCATTATTAAACCCTTTCAACATTTCTAAAGCAATTGTAATAAAGAAAATCCAGGGGAACCAAGAAAAAATTATTCACCTCTCAAACCCTTTGATGACACTGACTTGTAGATATTTTTTTCTGGGTGTCCTTGAAAAAAATTATTGGTTATGTAAACATTCTATCGATATATGATCACATTCCACATCATCTGGAGAAAGGGAGCAATGATGGCCTCTTTAAAAGTTCTGCAAGCATCTTTAATATAAAATTATATACTGAAATGGATAAAAGTTTAACAGAAATTTTAAATTTAAAAGGAAGAGAGATTTGGTTATATTTAATATAGTCAAAGATAAGAGAGAGATAGTATGGCACAAACACTAATAAAGGAAAATAATTCATCTGATAAAATGGAAATAAATTAAAACAAAATTCTAATTATAAGTCGAACATTCAGACATAATAATTTCTCATGGCATGAAATAATTTTTTTTGCCATAAAATTTCCATTAAGGCACTCATTCTTTTGGAGTAAAAAAATCCACTTTGGGAATTGCCCATATCCCTTTGGCACTAATGGCCACACATAACAAGATCAGTAGGAAACCATTGTATTTCCAATGAAAGATACACAGAACAAAGAAATGCAAGTTCAGAGGAAGAAATGAAGATAGAATGAGAAACTATTGTGATCTCAATGTTGAGCTAACTTTATCAAAAATCAACCGACAACAGATACATCTGTCTTAGTGCTGCAGAGTAAATATTTGGAGCTAGGGGTCATGAAAGATTGGATCTTTTGTAAAGGCAGCAGCACGGGGGTAGGCACTGCTAAAAATTGAAAAGAAAGAGAAGAATGGAATCCTGGATAAAAGAAACCGCACCCTAATTCTCAAAATTAGAATTAAAAGGGAAAAAATCCACTAGGCAACTAATGAGTATGGGGAATAATTAAAGCACAAGTGTCTTTCAAACAGACACACCACATATACACAACTTTCCAGACATGGTGAAACTGGGATTGGAAAATAGGTTGAACTATGGTATGATTTGTGGCTAGGGGAGAGTAATGTCATAATAAATTATCATGATGTAAGAAATATTCCACCACGGTGTTATGTAATGTTTGAAGAAAGTTTTATGGGTATGATGATTGAGTGCATAAATGTTTTGTTAGTTTACAGCTATTGTTAAAAAACATGTATTTATAGAAACAAGAATGGGGCAGTTTGGAGGTGAAAACTAGATAAAACTCATATTTGGATGATAGTGTCTCATATCCAAATATGGTGTATGAAAAAATTTTTTTAATGAAGCAGTAAAGTACAAGTTTAAAAGTATGGTTAAAAATATATTATCATCTACTAATAAAACTTTACTTAGAGAGAAATGATTTGCTGCACACTTTGTCAATGATAATTGGAAATGAAAGTTCTAGCACTTTTAAATAGTAAAATCTTTAATATAAATAGGCTTCAGTGATACGAGTTTGTGTGGAATCCCTTTTTCAAAAAATTTTAGGAACCGATTTTCTTCCTAATTGTTCATGACATAATGTTAAAATGCTCTAACTTGGAGAAAAGTAGTCAGCAGAATCCAAATTCTTCTTTGTGATGTCTCCATTTTTTTATAATCACAAATTTAAATCAATAATTCAGAGGAAATCATTTTAAATGATTTCATGATGGTTTACTGAATGGTTAGGGGCTCCAGGTTTTGTTTCTAGAAAAACTTTCCTGATTTTCTGGATATTTTTGCGTCATTCTCCAGTGCAGTGGGATTGCCATATAGGTATCCATATATATATAAGTGTTCTTAGGCCATACTGTAATATTTTAAAATGAATTTGAAATTAAACCAAACTCATTCTTACAAAGAAAGCAGGATCTACAGACACACAAACAAAATTCAGGAACTCTGAATAAACAGCTCCCAAACTCAAAATTTCTCCTATGGCTTTTAAAGTCTCTTCCCACAGCTAGAGAAGAGTCACTGGTAAGGTGTATTAGTTGGCAAAGAGGGAGTCAACTATTCACAAGTTATCATGGGGGAGAGGAATAGTTCATAAAAATAGTACCCAGATAATATACTGCAATTCATTTTTTGTACACGTGACTATAGAATACAACAAACAAGAAAAACCAAAAAAGGACCACTATAGAGAAGTAGGGAATAACAAAATTTCCTATTTAACTCACACCACCCTCTTTCCCTTCATCGATTTTTTAGTGGTGTTTATCATTCATACATGAACATACAAAAATTTATAATAAAGAGCCAAACACATGACCTTTCAATATAAAGGGGCATAACTCCATATAGGGGACATATGCACACATCTCAAGGAGGAACTTGAATTGTGTGTCATTTCTTAAAAGTTTGCCAAACCATCTTTCAAACATGCCTAATAAATATGAATGGTGCAGCACATTTTGTATACATTTTCTGACTTCACGAATATATTTTGAAACAAATTTGTTTCAATGATACATATTAAACCAGTATCCAATTTATCCAATGTGTATATTCCCAGGTGATTGTTATATTCACAAAGGCATGCATACCTCTCTTTATTATTAAACCCATTCAATATTTCTATAATAATTATAATAAAGAAAAAAAATCCAGATGAACCAAGAAGAAATTATTCACCTCTCAAAACCTTTGCTGACATTGCCATGTAGAGATTTTTTCTGGGAGTCCTTGAAATAATTTTTTGGTTATCTATCCATTCTATTAATATATGACCATATACCACACCATGTGGAGAAAGGTAACAATGAATGGCCTTCTTCAATGGGTGCAACTGTCTTTAATATATAATTATACACTGAAATGCCTATGTTTGACAGAAAAGGTGAATTTTTAAAGTGAGTGAAATTTGGTTAATTTTAAAATAATCCATCATATGAGAGAGATAGTATGGCACAAAAAATTATAAAGGAAAACAATTAGTCTGATATAATGTAAAATAGTATAAACCGAATTCTAATTATTTTATTCCAGGAGTAACATTTGGGAAAAATAAGTTCTAAGCATGAAATACACACACACACAGAAAAATAGCTGGAACACAGAATAAACATTTCCCAAACACAAAATTTCTCCTATGGCTTGGAAAAGTCTCTTCCCACATTGGAGAAAAAAGTCACTGGTAAGGTCCATTAGTTGACAAAGACGGAGTCAACTATTCACAAGATATCATGGGGTAGAGGATTGGTTCATAATCATAAGGACCTAATCCATCAAGGAGAATGTACTGACATCCAATCTATGCACACGTGAATATAGAATTCAACAATGAAGAAAATGAAAAAGGACACTTTATACCACTTTAGATCACTTTACACCACTTTCGAGAAATAGGTAGATACAAAATTTCTTGTTTGACTCACACCACACACTTTCACTTCATTAAATTTTTAGCGATGCATATCATTCATACATGAACATACAAAAAATTGTAGTGAAGAGCAAAAGACATGACCTAAAAAATAAGGCACCTAACTCCTTACAGGTGATACATGCGCACATCTTAGGGAGGAAATTTAATTGTAAATCATTTTTTAAACTTGGCCAGACTGTCTTTCAAACATGACTGATAAGTGTGAATGATGCCGCGTTTTATGTGATTTTTCTGACATCAAAAATATTTTTTAAAACAAATTCCATTTCAATGAAAAATATTAAACCAATATCCTATTTATCCAATGGGTACATATCCTGTTGATCAGAATATTCACAGAGGCGTGCATTGTTCTTTTCAATCATTATTAAAACCTTTCAATATTTCTGTAATAATAATAATAAAGAAACTACAGAAGAACAAAGAGGAAATTATTCACCTCTCAAACCCTTTGTTGACACTGCCGTGTAGAGATGTTTCTCCGGTTGTACTTGAAAAAATATTTTGCTTATTTATACATTCTCTTGATATATTATCACAATCCACATCATGTGGAGAAAGGGAACAATGAATGACTTTCCTAAACATGTTGCAAATGTCTTTAATATAAAATTATACACTGAAATGGACATGTTACACAGAAAATGTAAATTTTTAAAGGGAGTGAAATTTGGTTAGATTTAATATAATCAATTATGAGAAAGAGATCATATGACACAAACATTTATAAAGAAAATAATTAATCTGATATAATGTAAATTACTAAAAAATAAATTCTAATTATTTTATTCCAGGAAAAACATTCAGGCATAGTAACTTCTCTGTATGAAACAATTTTTTATCATACATTTTCCATTAAGGCATACATTCTTTCAGAGAAAAAAATACCTCTTTTGGAATTTTCCATATTCCATTGGCAGAAATTCCCACACATAACAAGATCACAAGGAAATCCACAGTATTTCCTACAATAGACAATCAGATCAATAGAATCCAAGTGCAAAGCAAGAGATGAAAAATGAATGAGAAACATTCCTGTCAAAGGAGCACCAACATTTTCAAAACTCACCACACACCAGATACATCAAATTTTAGTGCTGCAGACTAATTATATGGAACCTGGTGGCATGGAGGAAGGGATATTTGGAAAAGAGAGCCTCAGGAGGAAAGACACTGCTAAAAATAGAAAAGAAATAGAGGAAAGGAATCCTGGAGTAAATAAACTGCACTCTAAATCTCAAAATTAGAATGAAAATGAAAAAAATCCAATATCATCTCAGGACTATGGGAAAAAATTTAAAACACAAGAGTCTTTAAAACAGACACACTAAATACCCTCAAATTTCCAGACATGTTGAAGGCAGGGCTTGAAAAATAGTTTAGAAACCATAGTATGGTCTCTGGATAGGCAGAAATAGTGTCATGATATTTTATCATGATGTAAGAAATATTACACCACGGTGCCATATGATGCTGGAGGAATGTGCATTGAGTATGCAGACTGACTGCATAAATGCTATGTTAGTTTACCGATTCTGTTAAAATATATGTTTTACAGAAACAAGAATGTGTCAGTTTGGAGGTGAAAACTAGATATAACTTAGATTAAGATGATACTCTCTCATATTCAAAGTTGGTGTATTAAAAAAATTAAGTACTCGGTAAAATACAATTTTAAAGTATTTGTTAAATATCTGTTATCATCTACTAGTAAACCTTTACTTGGAGAGGAAGAATTTTTCCACAAAACGTGTCAATGCTAAATATAAATGAAACTTTTTTAGCCTTTTAATTAGGAAATATTTTAAAATTAAGAGGCTTCTGTGATAAGAGTTTGTTTTGAATGCTTTTTTCTAATAAATTTTTGGAACTGATTTTCTGCCTAATTATTGATGTCACAATGTTAAACTACTATAACTAGGAGAAAAATAATCGGAAGAAACAAAATGCTTATCAATTATTCCTCCAGTTTTTAATAATAACACATTTAAATCGATAATTCATAGGAAATCATTTTACATGTCTTCATGATTGTTTACTGAATGCTTAGGAGGCTCCAGGTTTGGTTGAAGAAAGCCTTTCCTGATTTTCTGGATATTTTTGGGTTGTTCTCCAGGGAACTGGGATTGTGATGCAGGTGTCCATATATATAGAAGTGTTCTTTTGCTATATTGTAATATTTATGAAAGAATTGGAAATAAAATTTAACAAATTCTTACAAAGAAAGCAGTATCCACATAAACACAAACAAAGCCCTGGGACTCAGTATAAACAGCTCACAAACTCTGATTGCTCGTTATGGCTTGTGAAAGTCTCTTCCCACACAGGAGATAAAGGTCACTGTTAAGGTCCATTTGTTGGCAAAGAGGGAGTCAACTATTCAGAATATATCATGGAGAAGATGAATGGTTCATAAAAATGAGGACCTAGTCCACCAAGGAGAATGTACTGCCATCCATTCTATGCACACATCATTATAGAATTCAACAATGAACACAAATGTGACTACTTTAGAAGAATACGTAATTACAAAATTTCCTGTTTGACTCACACCATCCTCTCTCCCTTCATCAATTTTTTAGCAACAGATATCATTCATACATGAAAATACAAAAACTTGAGGTGAAGAGTAAACACATTACCTTAAAAAATAAAGGGGCATAACTCCTTACAGTGCACCGATGCATGCATCTCAAGGAGGAAATTGAAGTGTGAATCACTTTTTCAAACATGGTCATACCGCCTTTCAAACACGACTAATAATTTTGAATGATGCCTGACATTTGTGGGCCTTTTCTGACATCAACAATATTTTTATAACAAATCTGTTTCAATGATAATTATTAATCCAATATCCAATTTATCCAATATGTACATTCCCTGGTGATTGTTGTATTCACCTAGGCATGCATTGCCATCTTCAACCATTTTAAACCCTTTCTATAATAATCATAATAAAGAAAGAAAATCCATATGAACAAAGAAGATATCAGTCACTTCTCAAACCATTTGTTGACACTGCCATGTACAGATAATATTATGGGTGTCCTTGAAAAAATTTTTGGTTATCTATCCATTATATTAATACACAATCACATACCACATAATGTGGAGAAAGGGAGCAATTTATGCCCTTCTTAAACGTGTTGTTAATGTCTTTAATATAAAATTATACCCTGAAATGGTTATGTTTGGTAGAAAATGTAATTTTTTAAAGGAAGTAAAATTTCGTTACATTTAATAAAATCAATGATATGAAAGAGAGTATGGCACAAACCCGTGTAAAGGAGAATAATTAGTCTGATATAATGGAAATTAATATAAGCAAAATTCCAATATTTTATTCCAGGAGTAACATTCAGGCATAATAACTTCTAGGTATGAACTATGTTTTTTTATCAAGCAATTTCCATTAAGGCATTCATTCTGGCTGAGAAAAAAAAAATTCTCTTTGGGAATTGCCCATATCCCATTGACACAAATACCCACACAAAACAAAATCAGTATGAAAATCATTGTATTGCCATCTAGAGACACTCAGAGCAATGAAATCCTAGGGCAGAGCAAGAAGTGAGAATGAATGATTAACTATTGTCATCTCAATGGAGGGCCAAAATTATCAAAATTCACCAGATATCAGATACATCAAATTTTAGTGCTGCAGACTAATTATTTGGAACTCGGGGTCTTGGAGGATGGGATCTTTGGAAAAAACATCCTCAGGAGAAAAGACACTGCCAAAGACAAGAAATGAAAGAGAAGAATGGAATCTTGTAGAAAAGAAACTGCACTCTAATTCTCAAAATTGGAATGAAAAGGAAACAAAAAGTCCTCTAGCCACTTCAGGGATATGTGGAAAAATTTAAATCCCAAGAGTTTTTAAACAGACACACCACATACAAACAACTTTCCAGATATATTGAAGGCAGGGCTTTAAAAATAGTTTGAATATGCGGTATGGTTTGTTGTTAAAGGGAAATAATGTCCTGATATTTTATCATGATGTAAGAATTATTGGGACCCGGTGTCTTGTGATGCTAGAGGAAAGTGCTATGAGTATGCAGATTGAGTGATTAAATGTTATGTTAGCTTACAGATTTGGTTAAAAGTATGTTTTTAAAGAAACACGAATGAGGAAGTTTGGAGGTGAACAATAGGTATAACTCAGATTAGGATGATACTCTCTCAAATGAAATTTGTTGTATTTATAAAATTAATCATTTTTACAATACTGGGTAAAATACAATTTTAAAAGAATGGTGAAATATCTATTATTGTCTACTAATAAACCTTTACTTAGAGAGAAAGAATTTTTCCACAAACCATGTCAAAGCTCATTGGAAATGAAACATTTTAGCCCTTTTAAATAGTAAATTTTTTAAAATTAATAGGTTTCAGGGATATGAGATTGTGTTGAATGCCTTTTCAAATAAATTTTTGAAAAATATGTTCTTCCTCATTGTGGATGGAATAAACTTAAACTTCTATAACTTGGAGAAAAATAATCGGTGGAAACCAAATTCTTTTCCATAATTTTTTCATTCTTTAATATTCACAAATTTAAATCGATAAATTAGAGGAAATCATTTTATTTTTTTATTTTTTTTTTTTTAGATTTATTTATTTTATTTATTTATC
>JAQZBX010016162.1:19216-36879 GCA_029593785.1 Cabassous unicinctus | reverse complement strand
GGCACCGGGAACTGATCCTGGGACCTTCCGGAGTGGGAGAGAGGCACTCAATCTCTTGTGCCACTTCAGCTCCCTGGTCTGCTGCATCTCTTATTGTCTCTCCTCTGTGTCTCTTTTTGTTGCGTCATCTTGCTGCGCCAGCTTTCCATGTGGGCCAGCATTCCATGTGGGCCAGCACTCCTGCACGGACCAGCACTCTGCATGGGCCAGCTTGCCTTTCACCAGGAGGCCCGAGAATCAAACCCTGGACCTCCTATATGGTGGATTTGATGAAGTAAATGTAAAGCCTTTCAATTTAAATCAAAGGAAGAGATCAGTTTACAAACATAATCAATATAGCTTTTTGGAATTCATAAATAATATCAAACTGCCACACCATCTTTTTGTTTCATTTTTTTTGCTTTCTTCATTTTTCCTTTCTTCTTTCTGTTAAATTAATGAAGATTTCCTTGTTCACTTTTTTGTTTTTCCTTGCTAATTTGGATGATAATAGGTTCTATTTTTTTGGGGGGGAAGGTAATCCATTAGAATTTTAACATGCTTTCTTATGTCTCTCTCTGTGTCTCTCTCTCTTTCTCTCTCTCTCTCTCTCTCTCTTTATTTTTCCTTAACCAAAGGCAAAGCTTTTACGTACTTCTCTCAAACAGTACAACGATTTAACACATTGTACCTACACACTGAATTCCCACCCCCACATCTTCATTGATGTTTCTAGAATCTTTTCCACATTTTTAAATATCAAAAGTACTATATTTTGTGCTTATTAAATCAGCGGTTTGCTACATTGACCCACATATTTATTCCTACAATCACTTTTGTTTTTAATATCTAATTTCAACCTGCCTGGTTCATTTTTATTCTTGATGACTAAAATCCTTATGGGTTTTTTTTTTTTTAATCTTTTGAAAGCCACACTTTATTGGCTTTTGTGGGTCTAAAAGCATCTTTATCTTACCCCCACTCTTGAATTATGATTTAGCTTAGTAAAAAAAGTACTAAATTGATGGCATATTTTCCTTAGCATTTCAAAGATATTATTTCATTATCTTCCAGAATCATTTGCTGAAATCTGTTGTCAGTCTAATTGTTATTCCTTTGCTACCAGTTCACCTTTAAGTCTGATGCTTTTCAATTTCACTATGATTGTTCTAGATGCAGGTTTATTTTTATTTTTTATGCTTGGCACTTGGGATGCACTCAATCTGAAAATTCACATCTTCAATTCCGGAAAATTATTTTTTTTAGAAAACTGCTTCTAGAATCTCTCAAGATGTGTTTGAAACCTCAAACAATCTTTCACATTTTTCATTTAATCTCCTCTGTATTCTTTCTAGGTGAATGCTCAGTAGTATCTGGATTATCTAATTCTTTAAATGCATTCTAGAAAGCCCTTTTTTTTCTTATGCCAAGAACTATATATTTTTTATATCTTAGACTGCTAGACTGCCAGTCGTTTTGTTTTGTTTTGTTTTGGTTTGGTTTGGTTTGGGGCAGGGGGATCCATTTCTTCTTCTTTTTTTTTTTCTTTTTATTGTGGGTAAAAATCAAAATTTTTTACAATACATACCAATATTTGTAAGATGATATATAAATACATATGCATATATGTGCATTTGCTTACATAAATGTTATTTTATCTATATATATATATTTTAAAGGTGCTTAGATTACCTAATTATTACTCAGAAATTACACATTTCTTCTTGAGTTATATTTGCCAGTTGGTATTTCCATTTTTTATCTGGGTGCTACTTTTTTGTGTGTCTCTGGGAATCTTGAACAAAGGGACTTCAAAATCACTTAGAGATTGTTCCATTACTTTTACATATGTTTTAAGACTGGCATAATCCCTCACTTGTCAATCTTGTTGACCATCTCTTTTAGTATTAGTTCCGGTTATGTGTTTTGGAATTTTTGTTTGTCATTTACCTTTTTATTTTTCTCCTGTTAGAGTCACTTCTCCCCTCTAGTGGTTTCATGATTACCTTGTGGCACTGCTATACCCCCACTCCAGAACCAGCCTTTATATTAGAAGCTTTGGATGATTTGGGAACTTACCAAGTTCAGTTACTGAGCTGGCAGGTAGCTTGGATCAAGTTAAATCTGCCTCCTCTGAGCACTGCAAGATTGACACAAACCTTAGCCCTCGTCAGTGGTCACCGCTTTTCCATTGCTTCTCATAGGTAGAGAGTCTTGCTCCAATGTTCAGGTTCATGCAGTGAGCCCAGTTCCATTCCCTGCCATACCTGGGGAACTTTGGGTTCATGATCAAACTTCTGGCTCTATCTGCTTTAGGGCTTCATAGATTCATGGCTTTAGCTGCTATTACTGCTGTGTGCGTGTTGTTGTTGTTGTTTGAGTCTGGTCCAAAATATGTTCATCTCATTTTTGATGACACACATACACACAAATGCATAGAAGTTTACATTTTGGGATGAAGATTAAAGCAAGAAATCAAAGAGCCCTCCTGACTAGAAAGGGACATACGAATTGGACGTTGGAAGAGACTGAGGGAGAAACTGAAGAAGACACCAAAGTTCTAGTTTTTGTGATTAGAGGGGTGGTAGCACCATTAACCAATATCTAGAACATGATAAGCTTTTGGAGAGAAGATAATGGATTTGATTTTATACAATTTGAGGGATTCATTATAGAGCTGAGTGGAAATTTCAGTAGAGAATATAAAGTTCAGAAGAGCAAAACATGCTCTAGATGAAGAAATGGGAATCATCAGCATGTACATTAGTGGCCAAGTCTTGAAAGATTATGAGACAGAAGAAAGTTTGTAGAGCAAATAGGTAAAAGAGCTAGAAATGTAGGGAACAAACAGATAAAGTAAAATTAACAAAGAGGCCTGAAAAGAGTAGTCAGAAAGTTAAAAGAAAAATTAGAAGCAAAACAGATTCAAAACATTTTAATTGCCTAGTATTCATTCATTCATTTAACAAACATGTACTGAGCATTTTTTATATGCCAAGTATTGTTCCATTTTCTAGGAATACAATAGCAAACAATATAAAAGTTGCTGCCCTCATTGAACTTATAGTAGACAATAGATAATAAGCAAGAAAAAGTTAAATATATGTTATGTTACATAGTAACAAGTACTAAAAAGAAAAATAAAGCAGGGGAATGGGCTTAGCAGTGTCGTTGGTATATTCTAAAATTTTAGGTAGAGTGCCAAAAGAAAATTCATTACCATTCAGGTTAAGTCCTGAAAGAAGTGAGGGATCCAGCAATATCCATATCTGAGGGAAGAACATTCCAGAGTGAACAGTCAATGAGGGCAGAGATGTTGCAGCAGGAGTATGTGGCTGGATTTGACCAAGAAAGAAAGGAGTAGAAGATGAGGCCAGAAAGCGGTCAGATCATGGCACGTCATGGGCCGTACCAAGGACTTTGACCTTTTCCCTGAGGGATACTGATAGAACTTAAAGGGTTATAAGCAGAGGAGGAACTTACATGCTAACAGGTTTATCTTACGGCTCTGTTGATGATGGACTGAAAAGACAGGGTTGGAAGAAATGAGTCTGGTTAGGTGACTTTTTAAAATAATCCAGGCAAGAGGTCATATTGGCTTGGAGTAGGGTTAAAGTTCTGAAGGTAGTGGATTATAATATTTATATATTCTGAATTTAGAGTCAATAGGATTTGCTAAGGGGTTGGATGTGTTGTATGAGAGAAAAAGTGGATGACCATAAGGGTGTTTTTGGTCAGCACAATTTGAGGGATGGAGTTATCTCATCTCAGATGGGGAGATGGTAGAAGGAGCAGATTAATAGAATGTCAGCTCAGTTTTGGACAGATGCATTAATTCTGAATGACATCCAAGTGGAAATGTCAAGTTGGAAGTTGAATATATGAATTTATAAATTCAGGTGTTATTAGTATAGATTTTTTTCTTCGAGCAATTGTAGGTTTACAGAAAAATCATGCAGAAAGTATACAGTTCCCATGTACCCCTCTCACATGAAGTTTTCCCTGTTATTAATATTTTGCATTAGTGTGGCACCTTTGTTGCAATTGATGAAATAATGTTAATATTGTATGGTTATTATAAACTATTAATTATATAGGCCATAGCTTACATTAGGGTTCACTCTGTGTTATACAGTTCTATGGTTTTTTGAAAACTGAGTTGTATATTTTAAAATGGTTAAACTAAGAAATCTTAGAGGTGGTATTTAATGCCTTTAAACCACATGAGTGCACATAAGTGAGTAAGCATAAACAGAAAATGCCTTAGCTGAGCTCTGGGGTTCTCCAGCAATAAGACATCTGGAAGATGAGGAGAAATCTAGCTAAGTTGACTGAGAAGGAGTCCCTACTTAGGAGGAAAGCAAGCAAAAGTAGTGTCCTTGGAAGCCAAGTGAAAAAAAAAGCATGTCAAGGAGAAGGTCAAGAAAAATGAGAGATGAGAATTTACAATTGGATTTAACAACATGGAGATCCTCTGTAACCTTGATAGTAACTGTTTTGGTGGAGTCGTGGGTACAAAAACTTGATTAGAGTGGTTTAAGAGAGAATGGGAAGGAATTGGAGGCAAAGAGATGTGGATTTGGAGAAGTCTGGAGTCAGCTTGCTCCCCGCAGGCTCAAGATTACCCTTTCCCACACAGAAAATACAAAGAGAGAGAGAATGAGAGGGAGAGAGAGAATGGGAAAAAAGAAATTGACTCAGAAAATATAAATAATTCTTTGAAGGGGTTTTCTATAACAGGAAAGAGAAATCAGGCAATCCTGTAAGATAAAAGCAAGGTCAAGAGCTGGGGGTTTTATTTGGTTTTTCTTTTCTTTTTTTAAGAGAGTAGAAAAAATCCCAGTATATTTATATGCAAGTAAGAAAGATCTAGTAGGGAGTTTTAAATTGCTGATGCATGAAAGAAGAGTGAGAGTGAGAGAGAGGGACAGGGAGAGGAAAAGGGAGTATAAGAAAGAATGAATTGTGGAACCAAATTTCTTGAGAAGGCAAAGGTAGAATAGGGTCTAGAGTACCAGTGTGCAGCCTTAACAATAGGCATGGACAGTTCCACCCTGGTATAAGGAGAAAGCAGGCTATAGGTGCCTTGATACTGGAGGGTAGGTAGATGTGGTGGCAGGAGCTGGTGGAGTTCTCTTTTGTTATCTTCTAAAGTCTCAGTGAATTAAGAGTTAGCTGAAATCAAAAACAGGGGAGGGGATGTTAGAGATTTGGGATGAGAAGAGACACTATAAAGTAGACCATCAAGAGAGTGGGCAGTGATGGTAAAGAAATATATAGTATGACTCTGGGCTGCAGTAAGACCCTGCTTGAGTTTGGTGAACATGAATTTAAAGTGAGACCAGATAGCATAGTGCTTGTTTTTCTGCAGCCTTTGTTTAGCTGTGCAGGTGCAGTCAAGGAAAAGGCAGAGAGTTGGAGTTATCCAGGATTAAAGTTGTATCATGACACATAGGAGCAAAGGAGCTGGAATTGTATGCAAGGGATGCCTGTAGTGATGGGTGATAGAATTTAGCTGGGTAAGAAGAGGGCATGAAAACATAATAGGAGTAAGGGAGAGTAAAATGATGTTACTTTCAAGAAGGTCCTGTTATGGTCAGTATTGTTGGGGTAGGGGTCCTATAGGAAGTGTCCTGTACTTTTCTAGAATTACTAATGTGCCATGTTATTCAGAGTTTAATTTGTTCAGTGTTGATGGTGCTTTTCCTATTTTACAGATGAGAAACCTAAGACTCAGAGAAGTTAAATGGCTTCCTCCAGGCCAGAGAATGCTAGACGATCCAAGATTTGTAGTCTTTCTGACTTCTTTTTCAATGATGCCCCCAGAATGGTGAAGGAGGTGGCATTCCTTCAAGGACAATTATTATGGACAGCTCCAATGCAATGCCAGGCCAGCAAAGATATTTAGGCCATTCCTATGGCTCTGTTAGAGCAATGTCAAAAGAGGAGCGGCAGTAGAAGACAATTTATGGTGAGTTGAATAGTGGTTTGGAGATAAAGACAGCAAGTGTAGACTGTTTTCAAGAAGTGTAGCAATGAAGGGAAGTTGAGTTTGTGTCTTGAAGGAGAGGCAGAATTGAACGAAGTTGTTGTTAGGGTGGGGTAGACGTGAATTAGTTTATTGACTTAGAAAAAGGAAGCAATGAAAATAAATCTTAGTAAATACATAGTCACCGTGTTTAATTGAGAACCACAGTATCTCTGACAGATTTTACAAGTGAGTAAAATAAAAGCCTACTTAAGAGATTAGCTCATGGTAAGTATATTATAACTGGAAGATATATTTCCTCATCCTCAATTAAGTAATTTTCAGTGTTTGAGTATTTGAACTCTAATAGCATTTTTCTTCATACACCCAGGCCCCACCCATGCTCAGATGTATCTCAGAAAACGCACATCCACCAAGAAAATGCTTTCTTCTCTAAGAACCCAAAGAGATGGCTCACAAACTTTGAATTCCTGTTGACCACATTTTAGAGATTAACATCTGAGAAGTCAGGCTAAACCTTTAATGATATAAGTATTGTAGAATTGAATTACCCCTTGTGACCAGTTTAGTACATACTATTAAAAGTGGTCAAATTATGTATACCTCTTTCCATAACTGAGAAGTCCCAACAATTTTCTGAGGTGAAAGTTGGAAAGTATGGTATGAACTAAAACTATTTAATATTTTAATGTCCAAAAATGAGTTTATTTTAAGGGAAGGCCATATTTTTGGAAATGTCTCAGGGAATTCACTATTGAGTGAGGCAAAATGTATGTTATGGGGATGAGCGTAAAGAAGAAACTTCCAAATATAAACGTTTTATTTATTTTTGGAATAAGTATTGAGAATATGATACAAATCAAGAAATGCTCATAATTTAGTGAGGCACAATGGTTTAGTGGTAAGATTTAGGAGTCAGACACATCTAGATGCCAATCCTTGCTCTAGCCCCAGTTACCTAGGATGGGAATTATTTAATATCTCTAAGCTTCTCTTTTCCTATATGTAAATTGGAAATAACACCTACTTCCAGATGTTACTGTAGGGATTACAAAAAAAATACACATGAGTATAGTTCTTAGCCTCTGTGATGGGTTAAAGATAGCTGCTTTACTACTACTACTACTAGTACAACTACTACTGCTACTACTACTATTGAATAAAATATAAGACAATTAGGAAACGTGGTTTCATTTCTGCCAGTGAAAATCTTGTACAAATCCTTTACTTGCTGTGGAAGAATATGATTTGCTCCTATACTTACCTCACTTTGATATTGCGGGCTCCAATGAAAAGCCATATGTATGATCATATTTGAAAGATTTAAAAACAATGGGCTCTACATCCAACCTGAAATTAGAGATTGAGTGTTTCAGTAAATTATTTTTTATTTCTTCATTCATATAATATGGTTAATAAAACGAGTACTGTCTTTATCACAGGATTATTGTGACGTTCAAGGGAAATAACATCCATCAAAGCACCCATAAAACTGGGCAGTCTTCTATAAAGGCTGGAGATAAGGGCCCAGGACCCCAGAAGTGAAACTGGATTCCTGTGTTCCCAACGGTTGAGCTGATACTTTTTGGATGATTCTTGGGCATGTCATATAACTTCTCCTGGGATCAGCAATAGGATCTACTGCAGAAAGAAGACCTCAAGTTGGTTTTAAGGAGAAGCTTTAAAGCTGTAAAGGATGTTGTGGAATCAGCTTCTCAGGGAGTTCTTCAGAATAGGTAATGTGACCTTCTCTCTAAAATGTTTTACTTTTATTTCACAGAAGCCAAGAAAAATGAGAAAAAGATCTTAAGATTTTTTTCTAGGCCTTATGAAATTAATACAGAAATGGGGTCATTCTAGTTGGATGCCACTAACTCAACATATGTCCACCAAGTAGTTTGTGAATAGAAATGTGCTCTCTCTCATATGCTGTTGGAGGGAAGGCAGGCTTTTAAGGAGACAAAGCTGAGAAGCTGAACAGACAGAGATTCCTGCCCACCCCCACTACTACCTCACTATGGTCCCTGAGAGTGACAGAGACAGTGTCTGGAAGCCAGAGGGAGAAGTGATTAATTCCTATTGGCAACCATCTGACAAGGTGTCTCAGCAGTTGTGACATTGGAGGTAGGTCAAGGGCTTCATTTTCCTTAAAATATTAATTATAAGAACTAAATAAAGAAATGTACAAAGAATATAGAATAAAAACAGGTGCTAATACCATGACCCAGAAAAGCTAACTGCTACCATTTGGGTATATATCCTTTTTGATATCTTCTGTGTGTATACAAATATATCTACAAAACGAGCAATGACCCAAGCACACAATTATCCAGATGTGCAGTCACCCAGAAACATGGTGTCCAGCCAGGTACATGGTGACCACCGTGTATGCAGTGACCAAGGCATGCTAGGCACTCTGTGACACAAGGACATGGAGACAGAGGCCCACAACGATCAAAGGTTGTTGGGACCCATCCACACAGATGCCTATACAATAAAGCAAATATACTATGGCCAAGACATGCTACGATCAAATCACTGTGAACCAGGCACTCAGTGACTTAGGCTTGATGCCACAACAAAATTGTACAGTGTCAAAGTTGCTCTGTGACCAATATGCTGGGGCCAAAGTATATAGGGACCAAGAAGCACTGTGGCCCAAAGATGTTGTGACCAAGGTGCACTCTGACCAATGTGTAACTGTAATTAAATCAAGTTGTGACCAAAGCAGTTGGTGACCAAGGAGCTCTGTGACACAGGCATGCTATGAACAAGGTATACAGTGACCAAAGCATGTGGCAACCAAAGAACAGTGTGGCCCAGGTATGCTATGACCCAGGTGCCCCATCACCAAGTTGCTCTATTCCCCAGGCCTCTGTTGACCAGTCAGTAGTTCTTTGGGAACAAGAAGTAGAAAAAAGTAGGCTCTTTCCCCAGAATCACTCTCAGCTGTGGTTGCCCCTTAGCCAGAGGCCCAGACAAACCTATGTAACTCCTTTCTCTCATCATATAGCTCTGTAGTCTCCACACTCACACCATATTATACCTATCTCTTATCATCCCTAACCGTTGCCTCTTGCAGAAACTTCAAGGTAGCAGTGTATAAAATAATGATTGCCAACTCATACCAACAAAGGTCAATCATATAATCTAAATGTGTGTAGTAGACCATGTATGCCACTAGGGAGTGGCAGGGACTGTGGTGTCTATCAAGGACATATGCAGTTAAAATACTGTTTTAGCCAAGATACAATGCTCCACTGCCAGTAGAAGGCCTGCTGTATAGACCATTTGTGTCCCAGAAGCAATGCTGTAGTGAACAATTATCTTGTGCATTCCCACCTGTGAGCCCTTTTACAGATTTCTCCAGATTCCCTTAACTTGGACCTAACTTCAGACCAGGTGTTTCTTAATGAGAAATATAGATTTATGTTTCTAATCCAGGAGGAGTAGGATCTAAGTGTAAGAAAGAACTATTAAAGCCAGCTACCATTTTTTTTGTAAACGAAGGCTGTCAGAGGGGAATGTTCTTAAGGGTTTTCTTGGTTTCTTTATTCTCCCCCTCCCCAAGGGAGAAAAATGAAGGCTGCCTTTTAGAGCCAGGTGTTCTTTACAGCTAAGTGATAGCAAAGCCGGGAGAGGCTAAGCTCACTCAACTTTTCACAAAGCAATAAAAGTTTATATTGGCTTTGTGAACATCTGTAATTCAAGCACATTGCATAAAAATAAAACAAAAATTAAAAGAAAAACATGGTGCTTATTTTCAACTCTGTTTGTAAATCTCTTATGCCCACAATTGGGTAGTCTCAAGTGGGCCCAGGCTCACCCCCACCCTCACCCCACCTCATTCCTGCAGATGCTAATGTAAATCAATTAGGGGCTGACATGGCAATTGGCTGCCTGACAAATGTTCCATAATAATGCAGCTCAAGAGAATGTGGAATTTCTGAGGTGCTGGTTATAACGCTTTCAATATAGCTGTAAATTCCATGCCATGTCAGCACAGGTGGAAAGCTGAGTCGTAAATAAAATGTTTCCCCAATTCCTAAAGAGCTCCCTGGGTGACTGACCAAAAATAGTTGTGATTTAATTCAACCACTTAAACTTTCAAGGAGTAGAAACCAGACCTTCCACAAATTTAGACTCCCCCCAAAAAGGTGGGGGGGAGGGAGAATGTGTGAGTGGAGAGTGGAGGAAAGAAAGAACACTGGCAGCCAAGTATTAGAATGAGCACAAGCTGCTCCAGCTGAAGCAATTAGAGTAGTGATTATTTGGAAAATAGTAAAAGAAAAGACCATGGCTAGACATGTGCTCAGTTCCAAGGGAGCAATTAAAGGAGGTACACCACTTCTCCCCCTCTGTGGACCACAGCATGTCCTGCATGTAGTGACTTGTATTTTCCACCGTGTCTTAATGGTTAAGGATGGAACCACTCATGAGTCATGTGGTTCTGCCAGACCCCTCATCCGTAATGAGAAGCCTAATGGACTTAAGCCAATTACCTTATTTGAGTCGGTAAGGGAGAATGATTCTCACAAGCTTTCTCTGGGAATCTCCTCAAGGGTAGGTAGTCTGCTACTTTTAGTATTTTCCATAGCTTATAACTCTGAGAACAGAGTAGAGACACAAATGAATAAAATGAAAAGGGTGTCATCAAAGACATTATTTCAGGACAAGTGCGATAAGTGGGGCAATTATTAGCAAGTTTAGTTGAAGACCTAAAATTTAGATATACCCGAGTGTGACATTTGTTAATGGATTCTCATTACGCTGTCAGATTTGCTCTTAATTCTCTATAGTTTTAGAAGTCATTACGTCCAAGTATATTTCGATTATTTATGGGAAGTATAAAAGTCTCTTAGTGATATAAATAATGAAACATATTACTATTTGAATTGATGCTAATGCATACTCTTATTTTTGGAAATATACCTAAGTAGAATAAAAAAACTCTTATTGCCAAGGTAGTAATTGGTTTTATTTTTATGTTCTTCCATTTCACATTTTATCTAGCTTCTCTGCTAGTTAGGAATATCTATCTATGCACATAGATGTGTGTTTGTGTAATTCTGAGTATGCTTTTAGGATACTGCTACTAAGGTACTAAGTATTATAAATGTGTCATTAAATTCCTCTCTGATGTAATAGCTATGAAGATATTACACAGGAGCCAAAGATAATATAGTCTATTATCTGCAAAGTGATGAATATTTTCATATTTGTGAATTGCAGTTATGCTTACTTTTCTGTTCATGAAGCTGATTGTTTGTGACTTTCATTAGGGACATCAGTCCATAATTCCCAGTGTATCTGTATTTCACAATTACTTATAAATTTCTTAACTATTGACTTTCACTTTCATAATCTTACTTCACCAAGTAATTTATTATCAGCATCTTCAGACAAAGCCAAACACCTACTTAATCAAAAGTAATTAAGTAATTGAGTAATTATCTTTTCCTTCATTTGCTAAATTACTTATTTTAATCTTTCTTTCCTGTTATAGATTTTATCTATACAATTCCGTGGAATATAAAACCTGAAGAGCAAATCTTCCACTCAACTATTTCTACAAACTCAATTCCTACTCTTTGTTCATTAAGCACAACACACAGAAATATTTATATTTAAATATGCTATGCATTTCCTAGTCCCCAGGTCTCAGTGCATACTATATTTTCTTTTTCCAAAAGTTATGCTCCCAATCATTCGAATAACTCCAGCTCATTCTTAAATTCTCAGTTTCCAAGTTCTTTTCCCTAGGAAGCCTCCCTAGACAAGGTGAGTGTTCCCAGGCTCCTTGGTCCTTTTATGTTCCCATCCTCCTAGATGGGCCGTTTTAACCTCTTCTCTCCTCATGTCTCATACACCTCCTCCCCAGTTCACACTTTCAGCTAATTTTACAGAGAAGATAGACGCAAAGAGAAGGGCATTTTTCACAAGCTCCCCTACAATCTACCCACCTGCATCTATGCCCAAGTATCTTGCAATCTCTGTTGTTATTTTGTATAAACTGTCGATTTTCCAACCAAAGACCAAACCGTTTGTACCGATTCTGGCTGATGCATCACTCCACATTCAAGCACCTTCCTTGTTCTCTGGCAAGAGCAGCCTAAAAGGGGTTTACGCAAAGAGCCGGGCTCATGCTGCTGCTGCCACTGCTTTCACAGGGCAAGCGCCCTGGCTCCACTCTGGGTGCTGCTCACAGGCCCCAAGTTATTTGGGGGCACAACCCAATAGTAGTTTCCTCACCCCATTGCTGTAATGAACACCTCTTGCCTCCCACCCCAGGGCTTCCATAAGTGAGAAAACATTGGTAAGACATGAGCTGTTGGACAGATTCTTTGCTCCTTCTCCCCTTGGAAGGACCCTTCAGGAACTTAACCTCTCTGAAGATGTGTTGCAAGGCTGAGTAATGAGTTTGTCATAAAGCTATGGCCCAATCAGTAATATTCTCTAGTATTTGCTCTCCTGCTTTTCCCATCATACTCCTTTTATCCCCATTTCTGCTTTCCTAGGATTTGACCCTCCCAACAAAATATTAACACATAAGACTTTGTTTTTCTATGTTTATCTAGGGAATCCCTGCTAAAGCACCCCCACTTGTGCACTAGATTCCTGCCCCATTCCCTTGCCTCCTCAAGGACACTGCTCCAGTAATCTCTCCCTCTCTTTCTTGCATCCTCAATTCCCCCCACCTCCTGGACCCTTTTTAAAAATTTTTGTAAAGGTACAATGTTATTTCTCTCATATTCAAGATAAAAACCCTTTCTGGATGCCATTCCTTTCTCCATCAGCTCCCTTTTTTCTCCTGTTTTGTTTTGTTTTTTTCTGTTTTTCTTTTTAACCACAAAACTCTCGGAAGAGTTGCATTAACTCCTTTCCTCCTGTCATCTCATGTAACTGCCCCATCAAGCTTTTGCACCCACCTCTACTCTACAATTGCTTTTGTCATGGTCACCAATGACTTCCGCGTTTCTAAAGCTGCTCATCGCTTTTCATCCTCACTCCACCTGACCCACCAACAGACTTTGACAGTTGATCAATCTCACCACCGTGAAATGTTTTCTTCTCTTGGTTTCTAAAATCTTTTCCTGGTTTCCCTCCTTCCATGGGAAAGCTCCTTTTCACTTTTCTTTGGTGGTTTCTCCTCATATCCCCAGTCTCCTAACATTGGCATCCCCAAGCTCAGTCTTGACCTCTTCTCTCTCTCTGTACTCACTCTGGGTGTGTGTGATCTTGCTTATAACTTTAAATTCCATCTAAGTGCTGATCATTCTCAGGTTGACATCTCCAGCCTTAATCTCTCCCCTGAACCCCTCCTATCCTCCTGCCTCCCTAACATCTCCATTTAGATTTCTATTAGGCATCTTGAACTTTACCAGCCCAACATGGAATTCCTCATCTTCCCCTCACAAAAGTTGTCCCTGCTGTGGTCTTTCTCTTTTATTTAATGACAACTCCATTCTTTCCTTGCTCATATTAAAACAAAATTCAAATCGCTTTCAACTTCTCTCTCTCTCTCAGCAAATTCCTTCGACTCAGCTTTCAAAATATACCCAGAATCCAGCAATTTCTTACCTCATTCCTTGTTGCCAATTTGTTCCACCCTACCCCATCATCATCTGAATTACTGCAATATACTCCTAACTGGTATCCCTGCTTCTATCTTTTTCCTTCTTCAGTCGATTTTCAAGACAACTACCAGAGTGGTCCTATTCTACCAGAGTGGTCCTACTATAACGTAAGTTAGATTGTGTCACTCCTATGTTCAAAATACTGCACTGACTTCAGAGTAAGAGGCAAAGACCTTTACCTTTGTCTGCAAGGCCACGCAGGATCTGGATTACTGTTACCTTGCTGACATCATCGCTTACTATTTTCTCTCCTCCCTTACTACCTACAACACATGGACTACTTACTTAGTGTTCCTGGAAAGCACAGCCATGCTCTCAACTCAGCCTTCGCCCTTGGGAGAGGAGCTCTGTTTCTGCCTCTCTTTTCTTCTTCCTCCCCCATTCCCTTTTCCACAATATCCTGCCCCAAATCGTCACATTCCTTCCCTCCCTCTGGTCTTTAGTCAAAGAGGACCTTTTCCGGCAGTCTACCTTTACCATCCAATCTAATTGTGATTGCTCAGCATTTCTCACCCACCTCCCTATTTATATTTTCCTTAGAATTCATGACCATTTAACACACCTTAGATTTACTTTATTTGTTTATTTTAATTTCTCCCTTCTTTCGCTAGAATGTGAGCTCCATAAAGGCAGGGACGTTGATCTGCAGCGTTCATGGCTGTCCCTAGTAGCATCAGTAAATCTCTGTTGAGCAGCAGCATGCTGCACTTCCTCTTCACAGCATCTGCCATACTTGATAGTAAGTGCTCCTGAATTAACTGCCTCTCTCCCCAACCTAAGTATTCAGTGTGCTAAAGCTAAAGCAGTTCACTATTTTTTCTGCAGTATCCCCAGGACCTCACCTAGAGCTGTCCATGGAATTAGATGCTCAATAAACATCTGTCAGAAAACTGAATGTAATCTTTCAACTATAAATTACTCATTTATTTGCATTTAGGTGTGTGATTTGCTGAAGTTTAAAGGCTGTCAATAGGAATGTCAAGAAATTGGCTTTTGACTTAGCCCAGGATGTTGTTCTCTGCCTTTGCCTCAGTTTTAAGGAAATTTCAATCTAGTTAGTTATAAACACATTAGCAAGATTTGGGTTGGCACTCGTCACTTAGATGAGGTGAAGTCCTGGAAATAATGTCCCCATTTACCATGTTGTATCTGAACTATGTGTATATCTAAACCAACTTCCCCAATATATCTAATGTTATGTTTCTCCTTTTTCTACTCTCTTTAAGGATAATGACAACTACATTCTTTTATTATTGTTGTTTTTATTACAAAAATAATAAACTGTAAACTTTTACATTTGCATATTACAGAAAAGAAAAGAAAAATTCACATCATCTGTCATCTCTCTGTTCAGTGCTCACCTGTGTATCCATCATATTCATGTACTATCTACGTTTCATATGATCATACTTTTTCAGCCTAATTTCCACTTAACGTACCATTTATTCAAATATATACACATCATCACATATATCTATATCACGTATATAATACAACACATACTTTTTAAGAATATATGTAAATCATAATTTATTTAACCGTTTTCATAACGTTGGACATTTAAGTTACTTAATTTTCCCTAACAGAAATAACACATTGATAAATTTTGCTCGTTTACTCAGAAAAAATATGTAGGACAAAATTATTACATCAAAGGATATGTACATTTTAAAGCCTGACATTTTTTTCCCATCAATTTACACTCAACTATCAGGGTAAATGAGGGACTAATTCTCTACTCCTTATCGGAAGTATTATGCTGCCTATAAAATTTTTTACAATCTGAAAAGTGAAAGATGGGTTCTCATTGTTATTAGTTTGCCCAAAAATTTTCCAGTGCTTACGCTATGCCAAACACTTTGTAAAACACTTAAAATGAAGGACATCATTTGATCCTTCTGTAAGCCTATGAAATAGATCCTTTGAGGAAGTCCTTTTGAAATCATCATTTTACGGATGAGGAAATTGAGGCACAGATAAGTTAAGCACGCTTGCCTAGGTTAAAAAGTTATATGCATGATTTACCCTAGTTTTAAAAATATTTAGTTTGTAGCAGAGCCTGGATTTAAACCCACACATTCTAACTTCAAACCAAGGCACCTCAACACTATGGTAATGAGATTGAATTGCTCATATTCTTTTACTGGCTATTACTTTTTCTTGTTTCTATGAATGGGCCATCTGAGACATTTTCCCATTTTTTTAGGGGTGTTTGTGGTAGGCTGAATTATGTACCCCAATTTAGACCTATTCTTAATCTTACTCCACATTCTTGTTGGTGTGGACCCTTGGTAGACAGGATCTCTTACGATGTTATTTAAAATGGAGATGTGGCCCAACTGAATGAGTGTGGGTCTTAGGTCAGATTATTGGAGTCCTTTATAGCCAGAGAAAGTCATGGGGAGGACCTGGCAGATCAAAGTCAAGAGAAAGGAAAGGAGATAGCCGTGCGATTGGAAAGCCAATGAACCCTTAGGACTGCTGGCAAGCTAGAACGGTACTGATCCTGGGAGGAAGCAAGCCTTCTAGCCTCCAAAATCTGACATAAATTCACCATGTTTAAGCTAATCCATTGTGTGGTATTTGTCACAGCAGCCTGGCAGATTAAGATCATATTTAACTTTTACTGATATGTGAGAAGTATTTATATATTAAAGATAGAAATATTTTCTCTATGATGTAGTTTGCAAATATTTCTTAATGTGTTGTTTCTTTTATTACTATATATAGTAATTTGACTTAATGAGGTTTTATATGTTATGTAATCAAATATATTCCTCTTTCATGGCTTCTACTTTTGATGTGATATTTCATAAGTCACCTCCATACCAGAAGTCTAGAAATATCGACCTATTTTTTTCTTCTAATTCTTTCAGGGGTATATCTTTTACATTTAAATTACTGGTTTATCTGGAATTTATTTTGATGTGAGAAAGGGATCTAACTTATTTTCAGATGATTCAACAGTGTTTCAAAGCTATTTATTAAACCATACTTTCTTTTTCTAATGATGTGAAATGCTTCCTTTATTATATACTAAATTCTTACATGTACTTAGGTGAATTTTGGGATTTCTAACCTTCCTTAATTTGGGTAAGGCATATTCTGAAGTGCCGTGTTATGTGTTTTTTCAGTGTTGTGTTTTGGAAAGAATATGGGATTTGAACTTACTCGATGTTTAATTTAGCCAACTAATTTATTTGATCCTGTTTCCTTCTTTGTCACAGGGAAGGAACACAATATTTGTCTAGCCTATAGCTTGGGTTATTGTGTAGAAAAATGAACTTTTATGGGAAAATATTTACTAACCAAAAAACACTTTGTGGCTCTTTTCTGTTGTATAGTATGTGTCAGGTATTGAACAGTCATTTTAAAACAGCAATGGTAGAAAACAATTTGCTTAATTAAATTGACCTGAATAAAAGAGAATTTATTTTGTCAATTCATATCCAGTGCTTGCTCTAAACCAGATCATTCTTTTCTTTTCTTTTCTTTTGTAAAGAAGGAAGACCCTTTAGACTCAATAAGAAGGAAGGCAAGTATCCCCCATGTCTATTTGATAACCAGTTCTCCTTATTTCATCTTTTCAATAACAAATGTTTTCTTTGAAAAGTCAGTGGGAGAACTTTACTTCTGAATAGAAAAGCAGATGTGGACATTTTCCAAAATAAATAGACACTGATGCCAGACAGGTCCCCGGGATAACTAGCAGCCCTAAGAGGTTTCTGTGCACCTATTTCTCCTTGGAAGTTTAAGACTGCACCGTCTTATCCAGGTGAATGATTCAGAGGCCCCATGAGTTGGCTTAAGCAGCTGCAGTTCACTACTGACAGTGAGCAGAATTAAGGATTCCTACTGCTCCAATCAGGCTAGCCAGGCAGAGAAGTGTCCCCTGATGAGAAGGATATGAGATATCCTGGAGACAGTCTTCACCTTAGATAGCTCCTACAATTTTGACCATAGTGCCTACAATTGCACCACCACTTGGGTTTCGACAGTTCTTTCTGGTTGTGCAAAGAACCTTTAGAAGGACCTTTAAACCCAAGTGGTGATGCTAT
>JAQZBX010016162.1:0-19116 GCA_029593785.1 Cabassous unicinctus | reverse complement strand
ACCTCTCTTACAGAATTAAGTATACGCTGTCCTGGGTTAGAGTTATTTGTGCTCTAGGTCTCTATTCACCCAGAATAAGGTCCTGAATATAGTTTTGTTACCTTGAACAGTGCCTTGCATAGAGCAGTTACTCAACATATGTGAGTAGTTTGGCACCAAAGTCAGTGTTTTGAGGGAAGTTATTAAAAACCATAGGAAAACAAACCCTCCAAGCACAGAAAGCAAAAAGAAAAATTGTCAGCATTATGGTTTTGTCTCCCAGAATCCACTAAATTAAAATATATTTATTACTAGTCAAGGCTCTCCACAGTCATATGCCAAAGCATCTTCTGGTGGTTGCTTCCCATTGCCCTGCAACAGCCTCTGCCTCCTATCCCTGCAGCATCCGTGAACAGTTCTGTCACTGACTAACTGTAGCGCCTCCCTCACTCTCTTCCATTCTTCGAATATTGCCCTTTTTCAAAACTCGTTTCAAAATCTGTATCTTCTAGGAAGTCATATATTCATCGTCATTTTTACATGCTTGTATTCTGTCTGTATAGCTAGACCATTAATTCTTTGAGGGAACATATTATGTCTGTACTTCTTAAAATCATCTGTTAGAACCATGTCAATACCTCAGTGAGTACTAAATAAATATTTGCTTAATTAATTTCCTAGCACGTATAGTATGTCTAAGAGTCTGGATAGGCAACGAAAAAACAATCTCTGGAACCTTTCCTTCACTTTATTGTTCATTTCTCCTTTCTCTTCATCCTCTTATAGCCCGTTGTACCCAGGGGCTGCTCAACAAATGTTAATGGCTATGATCTTTTCAATCAGCAATTTGTGAAGTGGGTGATTATTGTCTGTAAGTGACAAGGGAGACACTATTTTCCATTCACGCTAATAAAAGATGTGACTTATGAAGAAAATAATCTACAAACAGTGAATGGTAAAACTAAACTCTATAGATCTTCCAAAGCAAAGAGGGCCCGAATTCAGGAGGAAGAGTGACACCTCTTGTTCAGGAGATGCTCACTGATGTTTCTTCCTGTGTTGATTCATACCTATGTCAACAATATGGACTATAAATAATAGCATGTCTAATGTAAAGTGGTACTTATTGGCCCATTGTTGTATTGGACACTCATCCCAGCAGCATTTGGTTTGTCAAGTTTTTTGGCAGTTCACACATTCAGCACAACTGTATTTTAATCCATGCTCATCCAAATATCAAGTTGTTAAAGATAGGAGAAGAGGTGTGTGATACTAAAGCATACCTTTTCAAACCATGAATTATGAAGGAATGATTCCACCAATGGTGCCTGGCGACATCTGACTTCTTTGGATAAAATTATAGCTCTGTAATTTTAAAGAAAAAATGAAAGTTTTAAGTTTTATGTTACTTGTGACCTATATAAAAATATTACTTCTCCTAAAAGGTCATTGTGAACCGCCAACAGGACATTGACTTTTATGTGGTCAATCTGTATTTTTTTTTAAGAGAAGGAGCATAGCCCAGTGGGGGTCATCTGTCATCCAGTATCAAGTACCAGGGGCAGGAATGGTACTATGGCATGAGGCAGATACAACAATATAGCATGGAAATAGCCTTGTTACAGTGCTGTTGAACAGACCCAGTGGTAAAATGTATATAAAAGAATTTTGCAATGTGTCTAGTACTACTATAAAGCATAATGGCTACAGTTATGGCTACCCAGAATTCTAGAGGAATTAGCTCAACTGTATGACAAAACTTTTAAAAGCTGATTATCCTTTTGAAAATTATATAATATATATATTATAAACTGTGCTGGAAGATTGTTATTTCTAAATTATATAGCCAATTTGCAGTTATTTAAAAAGGCTTGCACCAAAGATAATTTAAATGTCTGTTAATGACTCAATCAACATTTTAAATAAAGACTTTCATTTATATAATGCTTTACAAATTACAAAGCTATATTTTTCACACTGAACAAAAAATATTTACTATATTCTAGATCTAGTATGATTATCTAGTGGCACAAAGCCCATGCCCTCCAGACAGCCTCAAAATTACTTGATTTCAAAGCAATGTGGAAGAAGCAAATAGGAGAACAGAAAAGCAGTATTTAGGGCCAAAGTTTCAAAAGAGGCAATGCAAAAATTTCCAGAGGAGCTGATATAATGGAAGATTTATGTGTTAAACTGGTGAAAATGGAGGGGGTAGGATGAAGGGACCAGAAAAGGCTTTCTAGGCAAGGAGGGGCATGAGCCAAGGCATGGATTGACTAAGAAGAGATACAGAACCCAACCATAGTCAACGGATGTTCTGTTTTGCTCACCATATTTATAGTCTGAGAGAGGAGCCAGTAGTGAAGTGAGAGTCAAAAAATGAAGAGAGAAAGAATAATGAAAGGAGCTGGAGAGGGACAATATAATGGAAGGAATGAAATCAATTCAAAATAGAGCGTTTGGTCTTAAATATGAGAAAGGAAACTTTACCCTCTAGTCTGGGGAGAAAGAAGGAAAATAGAAACTAGATGATGGATTTGTGGGAAACAAACTACCAGGAAATTCATGTCCTGGTATACATACCAGTAATGTATACCAAAAATACATTCAGGGTATTTGCCAATGTTTTTTTGGTCAGTTTTATTGAGGTATAATTTACATATGATAAAATTAATAAAATGTAAATGTTAAATTTGATGAGATTTTACCCATTTATACAGTGGTGTAATAATACCACAATCATGACATAGAACCTTCCCATCACCCCTCAAAATTCTATTATGCCCCTTTGCATTTATTCTCTTCCTCTTCCTTCCCCCCAGCAGCCACCGACCTGCTTTCTGTCACTTTAATTTTGAGTTTTCTAACATATCTTATAAATGGAATCATACAGTATGTAGACTTTTGTGTCTGGCTTCTTTCATTTAGCCTGATGCTTTTGAGATTCAACAGTATTGTTGCATGTTTCAGTATTTCATTCATTTTTAATACTCGGTAGTATCCATTATATGAACAGACCACAGTTTATCAATTTACCAGTTAATGGGCATTTAGATTCTTCTTAATTTTTGGCTCTTATGAATAAAGTTGCAATAAACAATCAAACACTAGCCTTTCTGTTGACATATATTTTCATCTTTCTTGTGTAAATATCTAGAAGTAGAATGGCAGGACCATATGGCAGGTGTATGATTAACTTTTTAAGAAACTTCCATGCTTTTTTCTTAAGTGGTTGTACCATTTTACATTCTCACCTACAGTTTATGAGAGTTCTAGTTGTTTCACATCTTTACCCACACTTGGTATGGTCAGTCTTTTTAATTTTAGATATTCTAATAGATGTAGAGTGGTATTTCATTGAGGTTTTGATTTACATTTTTTGTAATGAAGAATGGTGTTGAGCATCATTTCACACGCCTGCTCATCATCTGCAAATTTTCTTTGCTGAAGTGTCTGTTCAAACCTTTTGTTGATTTTATATTGAGATATTTGCTTTCATGTTATTGATTTTTAGAGATCTTTATGTATTCTGGATACAAATCACTTTTCAGATATTAGATGTGCAAATAGTTTCTCAGAGTCCTACTCCCTAATTTTTATATGATTATGCTTTTGGTGTTGTAGCTCAGAAACATTTGCCTAACCCAAGGTCACAACAAATTTCTCCTATATTCTTTTCTGGCAGTTTTACAACTTTAGGTTTGTGACCCATTTCTAGCTCATTTTTATATACAGTACAAGGTATGAAGCAAGGTTCTTTTCCTTTTCTCCACATTTCATAGTTCCGGCACCATTTGCTAAAGAGATTATCCATCCTCTACTGAGTTGCTTTTGCAATTGAAACTCAACTAATCATATGTGTATGAGTCTGTTTCTGGACTCTGATCAGTTCCATTGGTCTCTTGGTCTATCTTGATATCAATAGCACACCGCCTCCATTGCAATAGCTTTTTAAAACTATGTTTTTCTCCTTCAGAGTTGTTTTGGCTATTTTACATAGTTTGCATTTACTTATGAATTTTAGAAGTATCTTGTTAATATCTACAAAAAAGAGATGGCAGGAACTTTGGGATTGCATTGAATCCATAGATCCATTAGGGAATAATTAGCATCATAACAATATTAAGTCTTCCAGTCCATGTGTATGGATTATCTGTCCATTTATTTAAGTTTTCATTAATTTTTCTTAGCTACGTTTTTGTAGTTTTTGGTGTACAGTTCTTGCACATATTTAATCAGATTTGTCATATACATTTCATATTTTTGATGATACTGTAAGTGGTATTATGCTTTAAATTTCAATATTTGATTATATGTTGCTAGTTTATAGAAATATAATGATTTTTGTATATTGATCTATTATCCTGCAGCCTTGCTACATTCATTTATTCTAGAGGTTTTGTTTATAGGTCACAAAGAATTTCCTACATGGTTGATGATGTCAGCTTCAAATTAAAACAATTTTACTTCTTCCTTCAATTTATATGCCTTTGATTTATTCTTCATGCCTTATTGCACTGGTGAGAATGTCCACCAGTTGAATGGATGTGCATTGTAAGGGGAAAGAATTCAGGCTTTCACCATTAATTATAATGTTAGGTGTAGATTTTTTATAGGTGCCCTTTATCAGGTTGAGATTGCTTTCTATTCCTTGTTTTCTGACAGTTGTTTTCAGAAATGGATGTTGAATTAGCCAAATGATAATTCTCCATCTATTGAGATGATCATATGTTTTGTTTTTGTTTTTGTTTGGTCTGTTAATATGGTAAATTACATTATTTTACTTTCAAATATTAAACCCATCTTGCATTACTGGAATAAACACCACTTAGCCATTATGTTTTATCCTTTTAATATATGATTGGATTCAAATTGCTAAAAATTTATATCATTAGAGATATTGGTTTGTAGTCTTCTTCCCTTGTAGTAGTGTCTATGTCTGAATTTGGTCTCAGAGTGATGCTGGCATCATAGAACGAGTTGAAAAATATTCTGTCCTCTTCAAATTCCTAGAAGTGTTTGTGCAGAATTGATATTATTTCTTACTTAAATGTTTGAGAGACTTCACCAGCAAAGTTATCTGGGCCTGGAGTTTTTGTTTATTTGCTTGTTCTTTTGTGGGAAAATTTGAAAGTACAGATTTAATTACTTGAATAGCTATAGAGCTATTCAAGTTACTTATTTCATCTTAAGTAAGTTTTGATAGTTTGTGTCTTTCAAGGAATTTGTCAATTTCATCTAAGTTGTTGAATTTATTTCCTTAAAGTTGTTTATTATATTTCCTTATTGTAGTGATGTCAGCTCTTTCATTCCAAATATTGGTTATTTGGTGTTCTCTCCTTTATTCTTGATGAATCTGGATAGTGGTTTTTTAATTTTATTGAGCTTCTCAAAAAACTGCTTTTGGTTTCATTAATTTTCCATGTTTTTCTTTTTTCTATTTTATTGATTTCCCCTCTGCTTTTATTGTTTCTTTTCTTTTTTTTTTTTCAAAGATTTATTTATTTATTTATTTATCCCCCCCTTGATGCTTGTGCTTGCTGTGTCCATTTGCTGTGTGTTTTCTTCGTGTCTGCTTATCTCCCCCTTGCTGTGAGGTCCCACTGCATCTTGGATTACTTTACATTCAGTTTGTACTTCTTTTTCTAGTTTCTTAAGATGGAAGCTGAGGTCATTGATTTGAAATCTTTCTTTTTTTCTATTATAGGAGTTTAATGTTATAATTTTCCCTATAAGTACAACTTTTGCTGCATCCCCCAAATTTTGAAATGTTCTCTTTTCATTAAACTCACTTCAAAATACTTTCTAATTTCTTTTTTTTAAAAGATTTATTTATTTACATTTTATCCATTTTAACCTCCCCTCCCCCTGCCATTGTGCTGTTTTGTATCCATTAGTTGGGCAATTCTCTGTGTCTGTTTCCTGCCCTCTCCTCTCACTCTTGTCCTTTCTTCACCAGGACTCAATCCTGGGAACCTCCGAAGTGGGAGAGAGGCATTCTGCCACCTGCACCACCTAAGTTCCTGGTTTTTAAGTGCGTCTCCTCTTGGCTCTCCCTTGTGTCACTCTCCTGTTATGTCATCATCTTGCTTTGTGATTAGGCGGGGCAGGGGCAGGGGCGGCGCACCTGTGCACCTTCTATATTTTTCTTTAATTTTACCGGGAGGTCCCAGGGATCGAACCTAGGTCCCCCCATATGGGAAACAGATGCCCAACCATTTGAGCGATGTGCGCCCCCTCTAATTTCCTTTTTTAATTTGTTTTCTGACTCTTGACTTATTTAGAAGTATGCTATTGTGTTTCCAAATATTTAGAGATTTTTCAGATTTTTTTGTTATTGATTTCTGATTTAATTCCAACATAGTTAGCATAATTTTTATGACTTGAGACTTGTATGACTTGAGATTTCGAAAAATATTGTGTAGGACTCTTTTTGCAAAGATACCTCTGAAAGCCAAGAAAGAAGCCCCTACCCCTTCCAAAACCGAAGCCAAAGCAAAGACTTTGAAAGCCAAGAAGGCAGTACGGAAAGGCATCCACTGCCACAAGAAAAGATCTGCACATCACCACCTAAGACGCTGCATCTCAGAAGACAGCCCAAGTATCCTCAGAAGGACGCCCTTGGGAGAAACAAGCTTGACTGCTATGCCATCATCAAGGTTCCCCTGACCACTGAGTCAGCCATGAAGAAGATTGAAGACAACTACACACTTGTGTTCATTGTGGATATTAAAGCCAGTAAGCATCAGATCAAACAGGCTGTGAAGAAGCTCTACGACATTGACGTGGCCAAGGTCAACACCCTGATCAGGCCTGATGGAGAAAAAAGGCATATGTTCTACTGGCTTCTGCCTATGATGTTGTAGATGTTGCCAACAAAATTGGGATCATCGAAACTGAGTCCAGCTGGCTAATTATAAACACAAGTTTTGTTATTTTTTTTACCATAAAAAAATAATGTGTATTTTCATGTTGTTGGTTGGAGTGTTTTATAAATGTCAATTAGGTCAAGTTGATTGATAATGTTGTTCAGGTCTTCTATACCATTACTTATTATTTTTTAATCTACTTATTCTATCAATAATTGAGAGAGGATGTTTAAATCTCTAAATATACTTTTGTGTTTGCCTATTTGTCTTTGAAGTTCTATTTATTTTGCTTCATGTATTTTGAGCTCAGTTTTTAAGTGCCTAGACATTTAGGATTGTGATGTCTTTTTGATGAATTAGCCACTTTAATATTGGGAAATTACCCTCTTTTCCCCTAATAATACTCTTTGCTCTGAAATTTACTTTGTCTGATATTAATAAAACTATGCCAGTGTTCATTTATTTAGTGATTGTATTTTATCTCCTTTGTTGACTTATTAACTATAACTCTTTGTTATGTTACTTCACTGGTTGTTTTGGGATTTATAATATGCATCCTTAACTTATTACAGTCTACCTTCAAGTAATAGTACATCACTTCACATGTATTATTCAAGAATATACTTCTGTTTCTTCCTTCCTGGCCTTTGTGTTATTAATTCATTTTACTACTATATATGTTATAGCCCCACAACTACACTGGTTATGTAGGCCAGTCAGTGATAAATTCTTTTGTCTAGGGTTAAATTTTCCTCACTACTGAGCCAATACCCTTCTTAGTATTCTAACCCATGCCTTGTCCATTATAGAGTTTCTACTCTGGCTTTTGGGAACAAACACTATTTTTTGGAACAACATTGGGCACTGTTCCTTCTACTCCTTTGGGGAAGTTCTGGCTTTAGGTAATTTTCTCACACACATACCCATAAGCACCCAACTGAATACACAAGGGGACTCTATGCAAATTTCTGAAATTCTTTCTCTGTGCACCTCTCCTCCACAATATTCTGCCCTGTGAAGTCTAGTCATCTTGGACTCTGAGGAATCCCAGATCCATCTCCTCAATCAGTGAGATTCACTAGTCTCTGCCTGGCTTCCTCCTCCTCCTGCTGCTGCCTGGAAACACCCAGACAGTTAAGCTGGGGCAAAAGGAGGGCTCAACTTCTTTGTTTGACATCTGTCAAGGACAACTGTCCTTTGTTTCTTGAGGTATATCATGGCAGCCATTTTTTAAACCTATTTTGTCTGGTTTTTTCAATTGTTTCAGTTGAAACAGTAAATATGATCCCTGTTACTCTATCTTGTTTGGAAATGAAAAGAAACTAAATTGTTAATTTTGGTAGCTAGTGGCTACCAAATTGAATAGCACAGAATGTACTGATTAGAGGTATTCACATTGTGAAATTTCATTGACCTGTATACTTATGATTTGTGCACTTTTGTGTATGTGTAATACTTCAAACCAAAAATGTTTAAAAATTTAAAACCCATAATGTTTTTTTTCTATGTGGTGAGCTAAAGTTAAAGTATATTCCTAGAACTTGTTCTTCAGAAATGAGCAACTCTATAATGGATCATGTTTTTCATTTCTCATTTACTTCTATATTTGTCTACAACTTGTTTTCTTTTCTGTGTAATCTGTTTCTTGGGGGATTATCATTTTAGTGAACGTTTTTTGTACTTTTATCCAGATCACTGACTAAAGAAGAAGACAAAGTTTTTGTTTTGTTTCATTTAAAATATAAAATTAAAGGAGGGGACAATCAGATTTTGCCCTCGTTACTTTTTTTCCCAGTAAAGATAAAAGTCTGAGTGGTAACTAAGTCTACTTAAGCTACATATATAGGGTCCATGATAGTGCATTCACCTTACAAGGATTAAGGATGGTGACATCTTTTAAACTCCAGTGAAATTAAACTGAATGATAAAAGATCTATAGAGTATGGTAGTTTTATTTAATTCCTTACATCTGATGCTTTCTACTTTCATACTTGACTCAGTTTAACTAGTTTAATTCCTGCCTTATAAAGAGTTTTTTTAAAACTATACATAGCCCTAGCTGGCTCAATTTGACTCTTTGGATATGACAGAGGTCTGAGAAGGCAATGTGTATTCACAGCCTGAAGAAAACTCTAAAATGAATCATGTTTTTCATTTTTCATGTACTTCTATACTTGTCTACAACTTGTTTTCTTTTCTGTGTTATCTGTTTCTTGGGGGATTCTCATCCTGGGAATGGGTCTGACCAGCACATTCTATTAATTTATCCATTCATACATCAATCCATCCACTTATCTAACACATATTGAATGACCACTTGGAGCTGAGAAAATAACATTGAAATAAAATGAACAGGTACTCATGTTAATAAAATGTAGAGACCAGCAAATATAACAGACATTAATGAAATAATCATATAAATTATCATAAATGTTTTGAAGAAAATGTATATAATGTTAAATGAACATATAATTATAAGCCCACTTCTAGTGTAGGGATGCAGAAAAGGATTCTTCATAGTGAGATCTGATCTGAGACCAGATGGATGAGGAGAAATTAGTTAGACCTCTGAAATGAGGGAAAGCAAAATTTACAGAAAATTCCCATCAGAGATGGAACATCTACAAATGCCTTGAAGCAAGAAATAGCCATGTGATTTTGAGGCACCAAGAGAATGCCATTGTAACAGGAGAACTTAAAGTAAAGGAGAGTAGATTAAGACCAGGCTGGATAGTGGCATAAATCAGGCAATGCAGGTCCCATTGATCTTATTGAGGACTTTTGCTTGATTATAAGAAAATGAAAAACACTGAAGGACAGTGAAATAATCAGGTTTGTGTTTTGAAACAATCACCTTGGTTCTTCTATAAAGGATAATTTAGAAAGGATAAAAGTGTGTGCAGGCTAAGGAATATCAGTAGAAACTGGAATGACAGTTTGGAGATCATTCAGATAAGAGCTAAACATTTTGCATTAGTGGAGATTTAGAGAAGTGAACTCATTAATGCAATTCTTAAGCTGCAAAATGGAAAGAACAAGGTGAAGGAATTGATATGAGAGTGGGGGTGTCTGACTCTTACATTTCCGGACTTTGTTACTGCACTTTATTTTTTTTCTGATTATATTAATAATACATGTCCTTTTAAAAATTCAGACAATCTATCAAACTATAGGGCACTCAAATGGCCAGCATTATCATTTTAGTGAACATTTTTTTTGTGCTTTTCTTATGCACACACACACTCACACACATATGTAATTTTAGGTTTATTGGGTGTTATGATTTCTGTTGTTTTTGTCTGACCCTAACATTTCTGGACTTTACCACCATGGCCCTTTCCCTGAGACAGAGAACACAGAGGACAGACAGCTTTTGAGAGGGAAAATCTGGGGATCAGTTTTGGAGATGCTGGGTTTCATTTAGGTGAAAGAGCTTTGTCCACTTTGATCTTCTGAATAAATAGGTGTTGTTACTTCACAAATGTCCTCATTTTTAATTAAAAGAACAAGAGGAAGGGGGTGGAAACTGTCGATTGGTAACTAAATACTGCCAACTGAGGCATTTTAGAGATTCAATTAGACATTGTCTAATTGAATTATAATTAATCATTCATATAAAATGGATTCTTTTTTTGTCTTATGAATATTGTAGGGTGGCTTTCTGTTCAGACAGACTAGACTTTATAGAGTGACTCTGCCACTTATGAGCTAAGTGGCCTTGACCAAGTTACCTAATATAGAAGCCTTGGTTTCTTTTTCTACAAAATATAATATTTTATATTTATATAAAATATAAATGGAACCAATGTAATATAATATAATTAATATAATATATAATAATGGAGTATCATCAGTTTTAAATGAATTTATGTCATTAGTGTCTGACAGAGATTAAGAATGTAATAAGTTGTAGTTGCAGCTCTTTTACAGCCAAAATCAGACTAATAGATAAAATTAGCACTTAAGTGGAAGGATGCAAAGAAAACAGAGTATGATCGTGTAATAATATAACATATTTCTTAAAATGCTCAGCAACTGGCCTTTACTACATATTTCAAAATTCCCTTTTAAAAAAAGTGTGTCAGTGACTATTTTTCCCTTGTAGCAAAAAGAAACTGTATAAAAAATTAAACAGATAACATATATAGATGTAAGCAATAAGATACAGGCTTTTCTGAGTGCATTTGGGAATTTCACCTTTATTTTATGATTTCTGCACCTAGTAGCATGACAAACAAAATTAAAAGTGCCTTCAGGACCATCACAATTACATGCTTAGAAGAGAATTTGCCAGCAAGGACTTTATTATGAAGTGGAGTTTCTGTGCAAAAAAATATTTATTTCAAGTACAAATGGGAAAATAGCTTCAATTAGTTCTCTGAGGAAACTTGATTTATGGAGATTAGGTGGTAAATCAAAGGAGTTTAAGTTACTGGATTTACTAAATTCAATTTAAGATAATACTTTGGGATATCACATAAAATCCTTCACTCAGTATTTATTAGTAAGACAAAATGAAATAATCACTTTATGCTTCTAGAAACTATCATGATTTTATACCATCACTTGGAGTAAAACACAATTTAAAACGTATATGTGCATAATATGAATCGAAATCTCTGTGTTAAAAATGTGTAAAAACTAGAAAACCTGATACACTTGATGTTTGTATTTAAATATCTTTTTTTTTTTTAATCCCCAAGTAAAGAAAGCAATTTAGAGAAACCTTAAAGAATCCACGCAGACGTACTTCCGTACTTCAAAAGAGTTTCTTTCTGTGTCAAGAATCTCTAGACACTTCCAACAGACAGAAGGACCCAAGTAGAAGCTGGGACAGACATAATACTGTGGTTCTGAGCAGAATTTGAAGTACAGCGATTGGTCTCCCTCCCATAAAAGGTGGAGATTTAGCCAGGGCAGCACAGTCCTCAAGAGAGAGTGGGAGAGAAAAATGGAAATAAAGACCTAGTTTTCTTTACCTCTCCTCCTACAGGGCTTGGTACTGGAAGCAGGGAAGTTCAGGAGACTCTCTGGAACAGAAACTCAATTCAAAATGCTTTAAACAACAAAGAACATTTATTATCTCACAAACCAAGAAGCTCTGAGGAAGGGCAGCCCTAGGTTGGTTAATTTGATGATTCAGACCCATCATCCAGGAACCCGGTCCTTTCTGCAATCCCTCTCTGTCATTCTCACGTTCAGATGTAACACGTAGGAGGAGAAAAAAGACTGGTCCTTTAACAGGGTGACACCTTTTCCCCAAACTCCACAGCTGTCTTTTCTTTACATGTCCCTGGGAATTATTTGTCACAAGCCCTTTCCTAAACCAGTTACTGATAAGGGGAATGGGATTATCCTCTTTGCTTTAGACCAGGGGTAGGCAAGCTTTCTCTGCAAAGGCTAGATGGTAAATATTTTAGGCTTTGTGAGCCATATGGTCTCTGTCACAGCTTCTCAACTCTGTTTTCATAGTGCAAAAGCAGCCATACACAATACATAAACGAATGGCTGTGTTTCAAGAAAACATTATTTACAACAGTAGTGGTGGGCCAAATTTGCCCCATGGGCCATAGTTTGCTGACCCCTCCCTTAGGCAAATTTGGATTTACTTCTGACAGTGTCTGACACACACGAGAAATCTGTTTGGCTACAAAAAAATGTATTTCCTTCTTTTGCTCCAGGGTCGTGTCCAATGTTCCTAGCTTAATAATTGTGAAATCTTCTGTGAGACTTGAGCCTCCTCCTTAACCTAATTTTGTCTGCCTTTATCCACTAGGACAACAGGGCCTCTCCACTCGGAGAGAATACTCATATGCCCCTTCTTCATTCCTAGGACTTTGTAGGTAAATAATGGTGAGAGTTCCTTTAAGGAAAGGTTCTCTCCTCAAAATAATTTCTTTAACTTTGTCTATAATCCCACCAATTAGATTCATTGGCATTAACAGTAAACAGCACTTTTAGAATTGAGTAGTATCACTTATTCATAGCTTAATGTATATTGATTTGATTTGGTTGTTTTCTCTTCGAAACTGATAAGAGATATTTGGTGTCACAGAAATAAAGGTAAAAAAAGAGCACTGAGAAATAGTGAGGGGGCTCCAAGATGGTAGACTGAGTGCATTTATCTCTTCTATTTCTTTCTCCCTCTTGATACTCCATTAAAATGAAAATACTGAATAAAAATGCTTTAAATCCTCAACAATGAAGAGGATGGAGAGAATCTTCAGCATATAAAGACATGGACAGATTTCTGGAAAGTGGATACAGAAGTATTTACTGATGAAGCAAAGCAGAGGAAGCTAGAATTCATTCAAACATATAAAGAAAGGAGCCACAATGAAGGAGAATGGCTAAATGCCTCACACGTCCTGGAAAGGGTTTACATTAGGCATGGTGGGTATAATGGAGGCCAGAAGCAATAAGTGGGTTGAAAACAAGGATACAAAATAAGCCCATAGAAGCTTGGACTCTTCCTCATTCCCTTTAACCAACTCTGTTATCAACTTATCCCAGTCAAAATATTGGAGGATTCATCTCTAAAAAAGAAGCTTTCTCCTGGACTGTTTTTCATAAAGCAGAGCTTTTCCATCAGAAAATGCTGCCCATGTACCCAAAGTTCATTCATATATTCAATTACCTCAGCAAATATTTATTGAAGGTTTGCTAGGCAGTGGAAAAAAACAAATTCTCTGCTCTCATATAACTTACATTCTTAAAAGAACTACCAGGCATGTTTTTTTTTTAAAAAAGCTGCCACATGAAAGAGAAAGACAAAGATTTTTTAAAAATCGAAAATAAATTGGACTCTGAAGGAAACAATAAAAGAGAACTTTAAAAAAAATTATGATTAGCATCGTCAGAGTAATTGTGTACTGACAAAACATGCATAAGTTGCTAATGAAAAAGGAACCATCAGGAAACAAGAAAGAGCTCTTGAATATTAAATATTGTTTATCAAAATAGATTAAACAGAAGGTTGGAAGTTGATGAAATCTTCCAGAATGTAGAACTAAAAGCCAAAGAGCTAGGAAATATGAGGAAAAAAAAAGAAGAAAAAGATCAAAGATAAAAAGGGCTCATCCAGAAGATCTAACTCCCAACAAACTCTGAAAATAGACAACAAAGAAAATGAAAGAAGAATAAATTATCTAAAAAACAATGCAAGAACATTTCTAAGAGTGTAAGGAACCCACAATACTTAACACTAGAAGGACCAACAGAAAACCAAGCAGGATGCATGATTCAGGAAAGTATCAGTTTTTATTACTGTGTAACCAATTAGGAGAAACCCAGCAGCTTAAAACAATACTCATCTATTAGCTCACAGTTCTGTTTGACTAGGTTCTCTGCTCAGGGTATCATAAGGTTTGGAATCAAGGTGTTGGCCAGATTTTCTCTTCTGGAAGATCTGGGGAAAGAAATCTGTTTCCAAATTCATGCTTGTTGTTGGCAGAATTCAGTTCCTTGCAGTTGTGGGACTGAGGTCCTTGTTTCCTTGGTGACTGTAAGCTGGGGCCTGCTCTCAGCACCTAGAGCCCACCTTCATTCTTTATGACATAACCCCCTCCATCTTAAAGCCAGCAAGATGTATTGAATTATTATTTTGTGATTGGAACCTCTGACTTCCTTTTCTATAACCAGCCAGAAAAAAACTCTGTTTTTAATGGGCTCATATGATTAGGTCAGGCCCACCCAGAAAATCTCCCTATTTTAAGGTCAGCTGGGCCATAAGCATAACCTAATCAGGGAATAAAGTCCATCATATTCACATGCCCAACGGGGTGGGAAATCTTGGAAGACATCTTAGAATTCTGCTTACCATAGACATACAAGGCATTTCACACAAACCAAGGAATGAGAAATAGACTAGTCCCAGATTTATCATCAGCAACAGTGGAATGATAAAACAATGCTTTCAAATTTCTGAGGGAATTCTTTTTTTAACCATGGTTCTATTTCTAGCCAAATTATCACATGAGTATATAGACAGAATAAAGACATTTTTATTCATAGAGTCCTTATTTTCCATATATCCTTTTTTAAGTTAAAGGAGATAGAAACTCAGGCAAAATGACAACCCAAGTTTAAGCATATGGTAGATATAACACAGAACAGTGAAGGGAATTCCCAAGATGGCAGTTGCTGGACAAATTTGGGTAATCACACCATAGATTTGTGCCAGAGGAAAAAATTTCAATAGAAGAAATAATTATTCTCTGGCCTCAATTTCTTCTACTGTAACATGAGTATAATAATAGTATCTACTTCTTAAGGTCATTGCAAAGATGAAACAAGTTAATATTTGTAAAGTACTTACAACAGTGTGTTACTTTTGTAAACATTTCATAAATGTTGGTGAAATAAGATTTGGAGATAACTATCAGAAAAATTAAAAATGAGAAATGGTTCCTGGGAAGTAGGTCAAACCTTTTGCTATATTTTTAAGTTCTTTCTATCGTACACAATTTTTTTTTAAATGAAGAAAGTACCAGTCAACAATATCAAATATTTCAGCTCAGTTATGTAAGAATATGTCTAAGGTGTATCCACCATACTTAGTAGTAAAGAGATAGTTTGGAATTTTAGACATAGCTGTTTCAGGAAAAAATTGGGGGGAAAATAAAACAAAGAGACTATGGGTAATGGAAAGTGATAAACAGAGATAACAAATGTAAGTAATTATTTCAAGAAGTTTGACTTTGAAGGAGAGGAGCAAATTAGGATGATAACAGGAGAAGGAAGTAAAGTTGAGTGACATGTATTTTTAAAGAAGTTGAAGATACAATGGGGAGAGAAAAATCTTAGCCAACCTACACCTACTAATCTCCATCAGTTCCCTCAAGTCATCAAAATAAAACTAGTGGGAATATCATTCTTTGATATAGACAATTAATATTTTTTAATCTTATGTAAAGTATGAACACAAATATCTTCAGAAAAAGTGCTATTTTTATTGATCCCTAACACACAGGCTAAGTAAAAACAAAGTGCTTACCATGCAAGCACAGCCTCCAGATAAGGTCTGTAGTGCTTCCCGAGGAGAGTTCTGAAGCCATAACTGGGCAAGGATAGAGGTACGCAAGATCCAAGGAGAACAACAGCAAACCAGACTGCATTCTCTGTTCCCTGCCCCTTGTCAGGCTCCATTCCCGTCCCCTCCCGTCCCCGCCCGTCCCCGGCCGCCCCCAAGAGGAATACTGTCTACTTGATCTGCAGAGCAATTGTCTTGGGAGCAAAAATGGGCCCAAATGTTAAAGTCTTCTGAAAATATTCTGGCCTTTGGAGGAGGGTCCCAATGAAGATGGAACAACTGACTAAGAGTAGGTACGATGAGTCATTCTGTTCATTTTGAAGCTAGTACAACTTTTCCATCTATTTTATGTAGTGTGGGGGTCCTCAAATATATATTTAAGTGCATTGTTAATCAAAGTGTGGGCTACAGATCACTGCTGGCCCAGGAACTGTTAGCAGTCTGCAACGATAATTGAAGGTAAGAATTTATTTTTATAGCAATTTGTCAGAGTGCCTTTATATGTTTTGAAACTAATCCTAAATTGATCCTATATTTTATGTCTTTATAAAAAGTCATTTTTCTAGTAATCTTTTTTTTTCAACCAAAGCATCAAAACAAAAACGACAAATTGAAATTTTTAAAAAGTCCCTCACCATTAAGAGTTTGAAAAGTAATGCTTGAGAGTTCCTTCCAGAAGGAGCCCTGAACACCAGAGGACTTAGGCTCCAGCTCAGCATCCCCCTGACTGGCTCTGGGACCCTGGGTAAGCTATTTAACTTCTCTAAGACATCCCCGTCCTCATCTGTTAAATAAGGGCAATAATTCGTACTCAGGAGGCTGATGGGAGGGTAAAATGAAATGAAGTTTGGGAAATTGGTTGGTTTCCCATATCATGCAACTATTCCAGGTGGAGTGGACACCACAACTGTTCTGTATGTGATTGAAAGTGTCTCTACAGTTTCTATGTGACATAGTACTTCATAAAAATGTTTTGTGCCTTAACTCTCTTTAAGGTTCTTTTGCAAAGTATCTCACACAGCTGTTGTCTGTACTGAGCTGTGCAGGGGCAGGATTCTTTTTAGAGTAATCAGTGAGCAAGTTCCACTGCTTGGGCTTTTATCTCCCTTTGCATTGTCTTGTTGTTGGTTGGCAGTGCCTTACGTCGCTAATTTGGTGGATAATGAATGAAATGTGGTTGGCAAACCTTATAATGTTGAATTATGATGTCATTAATCTTTCACATCCCTTCCCTCGATCCTGCTGGTCTAATGCAAAGTGAATGGACCTGGCTTACCTTTAGAAACCCATCAAACTACTTGAGGGAATGCAATTCTTTTAAGGCCTCTTTTCTGTTTTACTTTTCATATAATCATACATTTTAGTAGCTGATTGAGATCAATACCGTGGCCAAGAGGTTCACAGAATTTGTATCCAATTAGCAAGGACCACTTTACACTCTGTAGTTGTTGTTTTTTAAACTGTCAATTGTGGGACGTTTTCATGAATTCATTCTCTTTCTTAACTCCTTTTAGATTTTGTGTTCAGGATAGAAATTACCCTTCCCAGGAAGTTTTACCAAGCTGGGTGTAAATCTACAATACCTTGGCAGTAAAATAACCCCAGAGAGATAATTTTATGTAACCATTTCAATCTTAATACCAATTAAATGGGTATGACCTCTGTCACCAGCATCACACAAAACAGGTTTCTGTGCTATCTCCTCACCACTTGCTTACGGAAGCCCATCATCAGCTTTATTTCGCCCTATTCAGATTTAAGGTCATGTATCTTTTTTCAGAACTGTATGGCTTCTAATAACAACAAAAAGTGCTGAAACGAGCCCATTTTCATGGCTGCCTTTCCGTCAGTATGTAGCACACTTTCTATTTCATCTTCATGAAAAATAAGTTGTGCTTTAAATCCCTTGCCCTCCTTCGATATGTCAAAGATGTGGGATATGAAATCATCTCTAAAGTGGAAACTTCTTGATATGGCATCGTTAGGAGGGCTTAGAAAAGTATTTTGCAAGCCTGTAGCATAATTCCAGAACAGGATTTAGTGTCTTAGAGGATACCAGCATCCTCCTGAAATTAAGAAATTGCTATAATTGCTATGTCAAAGAGCAAACAGAAAAATATTGTTTTTGTTGATAAACTTTAAGGTAGTTTAGAGAAGAAAAACAGAGCAGCATTTAAATATGGAACCTTTTTTCTTCACTGCCAGTTGCCTAAAACCTATTCCTCCACACTCTTGCCTGCATTATTCTTACTTACCGCTTCAGTTCCCTTCAGCTCTTTGTGATGTAACTTAAATAATATCCATGTAATTGAGTCATTTGGAGAGACATCTGCTACATTCACAAGGAAACAAGCAACATAAACAGAGCTGAATTTATTGTTTTGGAAGACAATGTTTTTTTATATATTATTATTAGTGAAGTTGTAGGTTTACAGAAAAATCATGCAGAAAATACAGAGTTCCCATATAACCTCCCCCCCAATATTAACACCTTGCATTAGTGTGGTACATTTGTTAATGAAATAGCATTATAATTGTACTATTAACTATATTCCATGGTTTACATTAGGATTCCCTGTTTGTGTTATACAGTCCTAGTTTTTTTTCTTAAATTTTTATTCTAGTAACATATATACAAACTAGAATTTAGTCGCATTCAAATATATAGTTCTGTGCTATTAATTGCATTCACAATGTTGTGCTACCATCACCACCATCCATCATCAAAGCATTTCCATCACTCCAGGTAGAAATCTGTGCCATTTAAGTATTAACTCCCTTTTCCTTACCTCCAACCTGGCCCCTGGTAACTAGATTCCAGTTTCTGATTCTATGAATTTGCTTATTCTACTTGTTTCAATATCAGTGAGATTATATGATATTTGTTCTTTTTGTCTGGCTTATTTCTTCAAGGCTCATCAACTTTGTTGCATGTATCGGAACTCCATTCCTTTTCACGGCTGAATAATATTCCACTGTGTTTATATACCACATTTTGTTTATCCATTCATTGGTTGATGGACACTTGGGTTGCTTCCATTTTTTGGCAACTATGAATAATGTCACTTTGAACATCTGTGTGAAAATATCTGTTCAAGTCCCTGCTTTCAATTCTTTTGGGTATATACTGACTAGTGAGATTGCCGGGTCATGTGGTGTATTAGTCAGGGTTCTCTCGGGAAACAGGATCAACAGGAGATATCCGTCAATGATATGAGAATTTAAAAGAGTCTCTCA
>JAQZBX010016161.1:18987-36882 GCA_029593785.1 Cabassous unicinctus | reverse complement strand
AGCAAGTTAATACCCCATGCATATCCAAGCACAGGGACCCAAGTCCACAGATACCCAGGGCAGAACACAAGCCCTTGAATATGCTACATGCTGCATACAAAAGGTTTCCCAGGGGAAGGGAAAAAAAAAGACACACTGTACTAAAACTGTTAACAAGAAGTATGCGCACTCAATCTATTTTCTGTTGGTTGGACAGCCTAAAGGCAAAACGGACTTTTCTGGATTGACCCACATTTCAGGATTGACACCATCTGGCTCTCCATGGCAGGATACCCTATTGGGGAGGACAGCAGAGGCAGGAATGCCTCACAGAAAAAAAGGGGCCAGGGGTGATGGGACTGAACTGTTGTAAGACAGGACAGGTCCTGAACTGGAAAAGTGAAAGGAAGAGCAGGCACTGAATGAGGGAGAAAATTTAAACAAATCATAAGAGATAGGGAGAAAATTATGCACAAAAACAAACAGAACAGGTCAAGATTCCCAGAGAAAGAAAAGGGGAAAGGAAGCTTTCTCATGGAGACTAAACAATTGCACAAAGAGTGCAAACTTAAAAATTATATTGCATGTCCAGGGCAAGAATCAGATGAAGACTAGCTGAGAATATATGAACAGTTAAACACAGGCAAGTCTAAAGGTACAGAATAAGTTATATGAAGCATCAAAGAAGAGCATTAACATAAAGCCAATCAATAATAAAACCCTAGGTGAAAAACTGACCTTCAGAGTTAATTCATCAAGATAATTAGATACCCAGTCATCATCCAAAATTACAAGCCATACTAAGTAACAGGAAGATATGGCTCAGTCAAGGGAACAAATTAAAACTTCAGAGGAAACACAGCATTTGGAATAATTAATCAAGGAAGTTCAAATAAACCTAAGTCAATTCAAGGAGATGAAGGAAAATATAGATATAAAACTAAACATATTAAGACAATGTATGCACTTAAAGAAGAATGTGAAAATATAAAAAAGAAACATAATAGAAATTATGGTGGTGAGAGGCACAATAGTATAGACTAAAATCCACTACAGGCATACAACAGCAGAGTTGAACAGGCAGAATATAGAATTGGCAAACTAGAAGACAAGGCAATCAAAATCATACTTTCAGAAGAACATATAGGGAAAAAAATTGAAAATATTGAGCAGTTTCTCAGGGTCATGAGCCACAGCACAAAGCATGCAAATATATACATTATGGGTGGCCCAGAGAAGAAGAGAAGGGAAAAAGGGTGGAAAAAATACTGAGGAAGTAATGGCCAAAATTTTATGAAAGATATAAACATACATGTTCAAGAAGTACAATATACTCCATACAGAATAAATACTAAAACCTACTTTGAAATATGTACTAATCAGAATTTCAAATGGCAAAGATAAAGAGAATTCTGAAAGCAGCAAGAGAAAAGCAATTTGCCACATTCAAGTCACCCTCAATAAGACTAAGTGCCTGTTTGTTTCCAGAAACCATGGAGGTGACAAGGGAAGTTGTATGATATATTTAAGGTACTGGAAGAGAAAAATTGCCAGTCAAAAATTCATCTGGCAAAACTGTCCTTCAAAAATAAGGGAGAAGAGGAGGGGCAAGATGGCAACAGTGTAAGGAGCTCTGAGAGTCAGCTTGTCCTACACGGCAGTTAAGTAATCTCCCAGAGCAATCTAAAGCACCTGTTTAGGGACTCCAGTAGACCAGAAGAGCATCCTGCAACATCTTGAAAGAATGGAAGGAGAAGACTGACTGTCTGCAGAGAAGATTTGTGAGTAGAGCACTCCACATCAAGGAGGCCAGTGACCATCCTCCACTGGCAGCACAATCTGTCTTGGGAGATATTCTATGGCTGCAGTTAGAAGCTCCATTTCCCAAAAACAGAAGAGGAAAAGACGGTTGGGCACCAACATCAGCTACTGATTAGTAAATTCAGCTAACTAAATTATAATCCTAAGAATAGCTAAAGATTGAACCTGTCCAAGTCAAAAAGAGGTTGATAGCTGCCATTTTAACTCTGCCCCTGGCAAGAGAGGAAACGGGGCTGACTGAAAATCACAGTACTGGTATGGACTGACTTCTTTCCATCCAGATCAGATTGAAGCTCTAGCTTAAGCCCCAGCCCCACTTCCAGCAGGGAGGAAGCTAGGAGGAACTACACCAGCCTCTCCAAGAAACTGTAGGCCACAACATGGAGGCCACTGCTCACTCTGGCAGTGCAAGCCACCTCAGGAATTATTCTGTGGCTGAAGTTGGAAGCTCCATTTCACAAAAACAAGGGAGGAATAGATGGTTGGCCACCAACTTCAACTACCGATTAGTAAATTTGGCTGGCTAAAGTATAAGCTTAAGAACAGCTAAAGTTTGAAATTTCCAATTTGGAAAGAGGCCGGTGACTGACATTTTGACTCTTCCCCTGGCATGAGGGAAAGCAGGGTTGACTGAAATCACAGTGATGGTAAGGACCAGCTTTTTTCACCAAGATTGGACTGCAGCTCTAGCCTAGGTTCCAGCTCCACCTCTGACAGGGAGGAAGGTGGCAGGACCTGCACCAGTCTCTCCAGGTAACTGCAGGTGTACTTGGCATGCACATATCTATATCTATATATATTTTTTGCTTAATTTATTTGTGCACATATCTAATAGTCAGACACCTGGGCCTTCATTCCCTCACCCAGTAGGATAGGAGAGGAGCTGTGTTTCCTTAGCCTTTCTGGACACCTGCAGGCACTTTTAGCCCAAACAAACTAGTCTCTTGAGTGCCTTCAATTCCATCTCCACCCCTCCAACCTCATAGTATAGGAGGGACTAGGGTTTCTTCAGCATCTCTGGAAAACTGCAGGTGCTTGCAGGCCAACACAGATATAATAGTTGGAGACTTATAGTTGTATCACTGCCCCCAAGGCAGAATGAGAACTGTGTTTTCTCAGCCTTTCCAGGCAATGACAGGCACTTTTGGCCTGCATGAACTGGACTGCTGGGTGCGTGTGGAATAATCCCCACCCTAATAGGACAGGAGGGGCCTGGTATATCCTCAGCCTCTCTGAATAATGGCAGGTACTCTTGGACTACAGGGACTGAACTGTTGGGTGCCTATGAACCCACTTCCACCACCCAATAGGATAAGAGGGGGATGGTGTTTCCTCAGCCTCTCCAGGAAATGGCAGGCACTTTCTGCCTACATGTACTGAACTGCTGGGTGTTGGTGATTAACATTCCCACTCCTAAAGGCCAGATGGGCCAGTACTCCCTCAGCCTCTCAGGGCAACTGCAGGCATATTTGGACCAGGAGAATTATATTGCTGGGCAGTCCAGAGGGTTCATTGCCACCCCTGGCAGGGTGTGGGGGAGGGCTACATCAGTCTACCTGGGCATCTATGGTTATTTTGGACCCACACAGCACAGATTGCTGTCCACACCTGCAGCTCCATCATTGCCCTAGGCAGGAGAAGAAGGGGTGTGAAGTTTCACCAGTCTTTCTGGGCAACTACAGAAGGTCTTGGCCTGCATGACTTGGATTGTTACACATGGCTGTGGCTCTGTCCCTACCCCTGGCAAAGGAAAAAGTTGAGAGAAGCTTCATCAGTCAATGGGGCAATGCTGGCAGCTTCAGCCTCCACAGCTTATAGCAACAACTATATCCATGGCTCCTACTACACAACCAGCAAGGGAGAAAGGGCAAGAAAGCCCTAAACTAAAGAGAGAAACATCACCAAGAATAAATACATCTAGTAAGTCAGATGCCAAGACACCAACAAAAAATTACAGTCCATATCAAGAAACAGGAAGATATGGCTCAATTAAAGAAACAATATAAGCCTTCAGATGACATAAAGGAGTTAAGACAACTTACCATACATGTTCAAACAAAGTTCCTTAATAAATTCAATGAGATAGCTAAAGAGATTAAGGATATTAGGAAGTGTTTACTGGGTGAGCACAAAGAAGAATTTGAAAGCATACATAGAAAAATCGACCATATGAGAATGAAGGGAGCAATAAATGAAATTAAAAATACACTGCAGTCATTTAAGAAGAGATTTGAGGAGGCAGAAGAAAAGGTCAGTGAACTTGAAGACATGGTCTCCAAAAACCAACATACAAAAGAACAGATGAAGAAAGAATGGTGAAAGACTGAAAGCTTTCCTGGTGAGATCAAGAACAAGACAAGGATGCGCACTGTCACCACTGTTGTTCAATGTAGTGATAGCAGTTCTAGCAAGAGCAATCAGGCATGAAAAAGAAATAAAAGGCATCCAAATCGGACAGTAAAATTTTCACTATTTGAAGATGAGATGATCATATACCTAGAAAGTCCTGAAAAATCTATAACAAAGCTGCTAGAGCTAATAAATGATTTCAGTAGAGTATCAGGATACAAGTTCAATACGCAAAAATCAGTGGTGTTTCCATGAAAAAATTTAAACATCACAAATGATTAAAGAAATGCAAATCAAAACCACAATGAAATATCATTTCACACCTAACAAAATGGCCACTATTAAAAATACAGAGAACTACAAGTGTTGGAGAGGCTGTGGAGAGATAGGAACACCTATTCACTCTTGGCAGGAACACTGTGGAGGATTGTTTCGCAGTTCCTAAATGAGTTGAATACAGATTTGCCACAGGACCCTGCAATACCACTACTGGGTGTATACTCAGAAGAACTGAGAGCAGTGACACAAATAGACAGCTGCATACCTACATTCATAGCAATATTATTCACAATTGCCAAAAGTTGGAACAACTCAGGTGTCCCTCAACCAATGAATGGATAAACAAATTGTGGTGTATTCACATGATGGAATATTATGCAGCTGTTAAGAAGAAAAGAAGTTGGAAAGCATAAGACAACATGGATGAACCTGGAGGACATTATGTTGAGTGACGCAAGCCAGACACAAAAGGACGAATACTGTATGATTGCATTACTATGATTAAATATATTGTGTAACATATTCTATAATTCAATTTATAAAAAATGTAAATATAAATCAATTTATAAAGATGAAATTTGGTTAGTGGTTATGTAGGGTTAGGGAAGGCATGCTAAGGGGTGTGGAGTTATTCTTTTTGGAGTAATAAAATCTAAAACATTTTGTGATGATAAATGCACAAATTGTGATTATACTAAAAGCCATTGATTATGCACTTTAGATAGAACATATGGCTTGTGAATATCTCGATAAAACTGCTTAATAAATAAATAAATGTGCAAGAATAACCAGAAATGGCAGCTATATACAGCAGGGGAAATGGTGAGGGGTTGAGAGGTGAAGAATCTTCTTGTCTGTTTTGTGTTTAATTATTATTATTGTTTTTGAAATAATGAATAGTATTTGAAGTGATGAATGCACAACTATGTGATATTATACCAAATACCTTTGACTGTACACTTTGGATGAATTGTTTGCTTTATTAATATATATCAATAAAATTGATTTCTTAAAAAAATCAGTGGTGTTTTATACACTAGTAATGCTCAATATGAGCAGGAAGTCAAGAAAAAAATTCCATATACACTAACAACTACAAGAATTAAATATTGAGGAATAAACTTAACCAAAGACGTAAAACACGTGTATTCAGAAAACTACAATGCATTATTAAAAGAACTTTTATAAAGACCTCAATAATAGGAAGAACATTCCATGCTCATGGACTGGAAGACTAAATATCATTAAGATGTAATTTCTACACAAATTAATATCAGATTCAATGCAATCCGAGAAAAATTCCACCTGCATTATTTTAAACAAATGGAAACCACAATTATCAAATTTATTTTGGAAGGGAAAGGGGCCCTGAATAGCCAGAAACTTCTTTAAAGAGAAAAGCAAAGTTGGAGGACTCTCACTTCTGGACTTTAAATCATATTACCTAGCTACAGTGGTAAAAACAGCATGGTACTGGCATCAAGATAGACACATAGAGAAATGGAACCAAAATGATGGTTTCAGAAACAGATCCTCAAAGTTACGGTCAAGTGATTTTTGTCAAGCCTGTCAAACCCACCCAGCTCGGGCAGAACAGTCTATTCAACAAATGGTGCTAGGAGAACTACATACCTATAGCCAAAAGAAAGAAAGAGGACCCCTATCTCACACCTTATATGAAAATTAACTCAAAATGGATCAAAGTCCTAAATATAAATGCAAAAACCATAAAGTTCCCAGAAGAAAACATAGAAAAACATCTTCAAGACCTGGTGGTATGTGGTGGATTCTTAGACTTTATGCCAAAAGCACAAGCCATGAAAGAAAACATGGATAAATGGGACCTCCTCAAACTTAAACACTTCTGTGATTCAAAGGGATTCATCAAGATGGTAAAAAGGCAGCCACTAAAAACGTGAGCAAAATATAGGGAAACCACATATCTGATATGGGCTTGATTTCCACTCTAATAAAGAGATTATACAACTCAACAATAAAAGAACAGGCAATCCAATTAAGAAATGGGCAAAAGACTTAGACATTTCTTCAAAGAGGAAATACAAATGGCCAAAAGGCACATGAAAAAAAATGTTCCATATCACTAGCTATTAAGCAAAAGATATCAAAATGGCAATGAGGCATCACTACATTGCATAGAATTGACATTATTAAAAAAAACAGAAAACAATAAGTGCTGGACAGAATATGGAGAAATAGGAGCACTCCTTCACTGTTGGTGGTATTGTAAAATGGTGCAGCCTCTGTGGAACACAGCTTGGCTGTACCTTAGGAAGCTAAATATAGAACTGCCAAAAGATCTAGCAATTCTTCTAGTAGGAATATATCCAGAAGAACTGAAATTTGTGACACGAACAGACATCTACACAACAATGTTCACAGCAACAGCATTATTAACAATTGTCAAAAGATAGAAACAACCCAAGTGTTCATCAACCAATGAATGGATAAGAAAAGAAGTGGTATATACATAGGATGGTACTATGCTGCAGTAAGAAGTAATGAAATTGGGACACATATGATAACATGGATGAATTTTGAAGAAATTATGCTAAGTGAGGTTAGCCAGACACAAAAGGACAGATATTGCCTATGAACTAAATATGAAGAATAAATGCATGGAGTAAGAACCTAGAGTGTTGGTTATTAGGGCACGGGAGGAAGGCTGAGAAGGACTACTGATGCTTAATGTATATATAAGTTTTAATTAACTTGACTGTAAAAATGTAGAAATGGATAGAGTTGATGGTAACACATTTTAGTGAGTAGCAGCTGGTTTATGAATGGGATTGTGGCTGCAAGGGGTGGTCTGGGGATGTAACTGTCAATTGAAAGAAAGCAAGAGAATAATCTAGGGTCTGAATAACATAGTGAACGCAGAGGTGAATGAAAATTGAGGTTGATGGTATAAATGCAAGAGTATCCTTCTGTGAGCTAAAGCAGATGTACATCACTATTGCAGGGTGGTGGGAATGTGGAGAAGCATGGGGAAAATACAACTGGTATGACCTATGGACTGTGGTTAACAGCAATACTGTAATATTCATGCATCTATGCCAAAGATGTACTGTGTTGATGATGGGGGTTATGGAAAAAGTGTGGCAACTGTACACTATGGACCCTGGTTGGCAGTAATAGTCTGATGACATTATTTCATAATCTGTAACAAATATTCCAACATGGTGTATGTAGTATGTTTGTGAAGGGATATTGTATGGGAATTTTACACATGTGCATGTTTGTCTTTTAAGTTCAAAACTCCCGTAATAATAATATATATTTTTTTTAAATAAGGGAGAGTTTACAATATTCAGAGATAAACAGAAACCAAGAGTTTGTCAACAGAGATCGGTTCTACAAAGATTACTAATGTGAGTTCTGCAGTTTGAAAGGAAAAGAAAGGATAGAGTAACTTGGAGTAATGTGAAGAAATGAAGATCTTCATTAAAGGTAACTAAAATGATAAATGCAAAACCCAATAGTACTGTATCTTCAGTATCTTTAATTCCTGTAAGAGTCAGAATATAATGAAACAAGAAAAAAACATATTTCCTGATAATGGACATGTGAAATATAAAGAGGTAAAGTGAGACAAGACAACATAAAGAGGGGAAACAGAAAATAAACAAGACATAACAGACATATATAGAACATTGCACCCCAAAATAGCAGGAGATACATTCTTCTCAAGTGTACATGGATGATTCTCTGGGATAGATCACATCTTGGGTCACAAAAAATGTTTCAATAAGTTTAAAAAGACTGAAATTATACAAAGCATCTTCTCTGACCATAATGGAATGAAGCTGGAAATTAACAACAGGAAGAAAAAGGGAAAATTCACAAACCTAGAGATTAAAAAACACACTCTTAAATAATCCACAGGTCTAAGAAGAAATTGCAAGAGAAATTAGTAAATATCTCAAGATGAATGAAAATGAGAACACAACATATTGAAGCCTATGGGATGCAGGGAAGGCAGTGCTGAGAGGGACATTTGTAGACCTCAATGCTTACATAAAAGAGAAGAAAGAGCTAAAACCATTGACCTAACTACAAAGCCAGAGGAATTGGAAAAAGAACAACAAACTAATCCCAAAGCAAGCAGAACGTAAAAAACAACAAAGATTAGAACAGAAATAAGTTGAATTCAGAACAAAGCAAACAAAAAACAATAGAGAGAATCAACAAAACCAAAAGGTGGTTCTTCAAGAAGATCAATAAAATTGACATTCCTTAGCTAGGTTGATAAAGCAAAAAAGAGAGAAGATTCATATAAATAAAATCATAAATAAGAGGGGAAACATTACTACTGACTTCAGAAAGAGTGGTTCAACATAAGAAAAACAATTTAATACACCACATTACCAAAATGAAGGGGGAAAACCATTTGATCACCTCAATTGATGCAGAAAAGGCATTTGACAAAATCCAGCATACTTTCTTGATAAAAATTCTTCAAAAAAATAAAATAGAATTAGAAGGAAGCTTCTCAACATGATAAAGACCATATATGAAAAACCTACACTAGCATTGTACTCAATGGTGAAACAATAAAGGTTTCCCTCTAGAATATGGAACAAAAAAAGGATACCCACTGTCACCAATGTTATTCAACATTGTGCTTTAAGTTCTAGCCAGAACACTCAGGGAAGAAAAAGAATAAGAGGCATACAAGTTGGAAAGGAAGATGTAAAACTATCACTATTTGTAGATAACATGATTGTACATATAAAGTCCCAAAAATATCTACAATAAAACTACTACAGCTAATAAATGAATTCAGCAAAGTGATGGGATACAAGTCAACATGCAAAAATAAGTAATGTTTCTATATATTAATAGTGAAAAAACTGAGGAGGAAATGAAGAAACAATTCTATTGACAATTGCAGCTAAAAGAATCAAATATCTAGGAATAAATTTAATGGAGGATGAAAAGAACTTGAACAGAGAAAACTACAAAACATTACTAAAAGCAATAAAAAAGATCTACATAAATGGAAGGACATTCCATGTTCAGGGAATGGAAGACTAAATATCATTGAAATGTCAGTTCTGTCTAAAATAATTTAAGATTCTGTGTACCTAAATCAAAATTCCAAAAGCCTAATTTGCAGAAATGGAAAAGCCAATTATCACATTTATTTGGAAGGTTAAGGGGCCCCAAAGAGCTGAAAACATCTTGAAAAAAGAACAAAGAAAGAGGACTCACATTTCCTGACCTAAGCTTAAGCTTATTACAAAATACCCAGTGGTCAAAACAGCATGGTACTGGCACAGGGAAAGACATCTAGACCAGTGTAATCACACTGAGAGTTGAGAAGTAGGCCCCCATATTTATGGTCAAATGATTTTTGATGAGGTTGCCAAGTTCATTCAATTAGGAAAGAATATACTCTAACAAATGGTGCTGGGTGAGTTGGATATCCATATGCAAAAGAATAAACGAGGACCCTATCTCACACCATATACAAAAATCAACTCTAAATGGATGAATGATCTGAATATAAGAACCAGGGCTATAAAACTCCTAGAATAAAATGTAGGTAAGCATTTTAGGATCTTGTGTCATGTAATGGTTTCTTAGACTTTATACCGAAAGCACAAATAACAAAAGAAAAAAATAGATGGGACTTCATCAAATTTAAAAAATATTGTGCATCAAAGACTTTAGCATGAAAGTGAAAAGACCTTGGGAGAAAATATTTGGAAACCACATATACAATTATGGTTTAATATCCAGAATATATAAAGACATCCTACAACTCAACAATAAAAAGACAACCCAATTTTTAAAATGGGCAAAAGACTTTTCTCCTAAGCAGATATACAAATGGCTATAAAGCATATGAAAAGAGGTCCAACATCAATATCTATTACGGAAATGCAAATTTACCACATGAGATATCATTTCACATCCACTAGAATGGCTAAGACTAAAAAAACAAACAATTACAGGTACTGGAGAGGCTATGGAGAAACAGTAACACTCATTCATTGCTAATGGGAATGAAAAATGATGCAGCCACTGTGCAATGCAGTTTGGCAGTTCCTCAGAAAGATATGTATAGAATGCCGTATGACCCAGCAATCCCTCTGCTAGTTATATAACCAAAATATTGAAAGTAGGGACGCGAATAGCTATTTGCACACTGATGTTCATAGCAGCATTATTCACAATTGCCAAGAGATGGAAGCAACCCAAGTGTCCACCAACTGATGAATGGTTGAACAAAATGTGGAATATACATACAATGGAATATTACTCAGTCATATAAAAGGAATGAAGTCCTGATATATGAGACAACATTGATGACCCTTGAAAACAATATACTGAGTGAAATAATCCAGACACAAAAGGACAAATATTGCATGATTTCACTGATATGCACTAATTAAAATAAGCAAACTCATAGAGTTGGAATCGAGAATACAAGTTACCAGGGCCTGGGTGGGGGTAGAGAATAGGGAATTAATGCTTAACCTATACAAAATTGCTATTTCAGTTGGTTGTAAAGTTTTTGAAATGGATGTTGGTGATGGTAGCAAAATACTATGAATGTTATTAACAGCATTAAATTATATATGTGAATGTGGTTAAAAGGGGAAATTTTAGGTTGTAAAAACATTACTAGAGTAAAAATAAAAAAAAACATAGGACTATATCACACAGTGAATCCTATTGTAAATGATGGACTATAGTTAATAGTGTAAGTATAAAAATATTCTTTCATGACTTATAACAAATGTACCACACTAATACAAGGTGTTAATAATAAGGTGGTATATAGGGAAAAATACACCTCATGTAAACTATGGACTATATAGTTAATAGCACAATTTTAATAGTCTTACATTAATGGTAAGAAATGTACCACACTACTGCAAAGTGTTAATGAATGGTGGTATAGGGGAATGCTGTATTTTTTACATGATTATTCTGTAAATCTATAAATTCTCTAATTAGAAAATAAATTTTAAAAAAAGCTCCTTCAAGATCTTGCCCCAAGCCACTTCCCCTAACTTCCTATGATATCACATACCATAGTTACGATTTTACAATTATTTGTGTGTGTGTGATTATATAACTCCCCCACTAAACAGCAAGCTTCTTTGTGGGAACTTTTCTCTAGTTTTGTGTATCATGGTATCCCTAAGGCATATTCTTGTGCTGGGCATATAGTGTGTGCTCAAAAAGTATTTGATGAATAAATAGAACCTATGTTAGCTTCCCAGCTCTCAGTTAAACACATCGTCAACGAATGATTCTTAACATGCTGAGCCGAAAAGTGCTCATCTTTGAAGTTAAAATAATTCCTACCTGTAAGATTCTTGTAAGGTAAATGGGTATTACCCATTGTCTGCAAAGAAGTGCAGACAATGTAAGATGGTAGGTTATCAATAAGGGGCAGCCACTATTCCACTCCCTTAAATGTGTGCCTTCCCCAGCTTTGGACTTTGCCCAAATTCTTTCAGATCAAAATGTTAGTTTAACGCAGGCCCAACTTCTCCATTCTGATTCCGCAAGTATAAGCTGAGGTCAGGAATCCTTTATTATTCACTAGACCTTTCCAACAGTATGAAGCGACCCAGTGATGGACAAGCTGTGACCCCTGGCTATAGTGCACGATATGCGTTCAGGAAGCCTCCGCTCAGCTAAGCCTCAAGTCAGACCCTCCTTTGTCCCTTCTCTCAGCCTCTTACCTTACCTGGAGCAGGTGGCTCAGGCCTTTAGACCCAAGGCTGTGCAGAAGCCTGAGTCACATGGCATGCAGGAACCAAGACCCCAAACACCCTAGTGCACGAGTTCCAACAGCAAGGCGGTGGTGGTTGGGCTAGGGGCCCCGCATGCTCAATGTTCCTGGTTGTAGGGGGAAGGTGTGGAGAGATCCTGAGGATAGCTGGAGGCAGCTCTCTTCATGACCAGTTGAGGGCCTTGTGTGCCTCAACTGTTCATTCAGTTCCCAATTACAACCTTTTCAGATTCTTACTGTTGTTATGCCTATGAGGAAATTGAAAGCAAAAGGAAGGCCAAACAGTACTTCAGGGTGGTTTTTACAGCTTCACCACCACGCTCTCCTCCTTCCAGTAGGTAAGGGAGTGGAGAGCTCTGCAGTGAGCTTCTTCACCTAGTCTGGGGTCGAAGGATGGGGTAGATTGGTTGAGGGTGGGGAATGGTAAACCATGAAATTAAAGAGGAACCATTCCAGTTCTACAATTTACTGGCTACATGGATGTGGTTCATGAATTTGACTTCTCTATGGTTAATTTCTTTATCATCAAAATGGGAATATTAATCCTATAATGTAGATTGCTGAAAGAATTAATTAGTGCAAGTGATTACCTAGCATTGTAACTAGTAACTAGTACATGATCAATAAAATTGTATTTCCTTTCTTACTCAATGATGGTTTTCTGTTTTCAAGTGTTGCCTTGCTATTCATAAACTAAGAAAAACAAGTAAGCTATAGAAGAATAGCTAAATATCAGCTTCTTAAAGTTTCACTTATACTAATTTTGAATGTCTAATAGTAAATTCACTAAGGGAAAATGGCAGCATAGACACAGGCTTGTGAAATCTTCCTCCCAAATCCAAACTAAAACAAAAGTAAAAATAATAAAGAATAAAATATAATTTTAAAAAGTAAAGACTAGATTATTGGTTCTGGCACTAATGAAGAGCCTAACCTTATATTACCAATTTCAGGAAATGGTGAAAATTCAAAACTATTTGAAGAAAATAGAATCAGCACATCAGTCCTGCCCTTAGAGAAGTAACTTAGAGAAGTTAGTTCTTCAGTGGAGGCACTAAATTCTGTCAATCTTCATTGATCCCTTGTCCTAACCGGATTGGTGAGACAGGGTTGCAGTGTGTGTGTAACATAGAGGAAAGATGAAAAGCATTAATATAAATCCACCCAAACTGAAATATTTGATAATGTTAAGTGAACTTTAAGAAGCCAAGGGGTGATGGAAAAAAGAGGAATAGCCATCTCTTTGGATCAGATTGTATCTCATTGTGTGAGTGCATGGGTCTCTTCCTCCCTGTAAAATTATGCCCCACCCTAGCAACTCAGGTTCACTAAGGTCTCTCCTGAGGAAGTGACATTTAAGGTGAAATTTGAGGGATGACTATTAGTTGGGACGGATTCCAAAGTAAAAGTCTTAAAAGCTGAAGGAATAGTAAATAAGATTCCTGACTCCAAAGACCAGTGCCTGAAAGACTAAAAAATGTTGATTTGATTGGAGCTTCAGGGGGAAGTGGGGAGGTACAGAAATTAGAAAAGACAAAAAGTAGTTTTTGTGAGGCTAATCAGATAGGCAAGAACAGATATTGCAAACCATTTCAAGGCAAAGTTGAGGATTTTGTCTTTATCAGAAGTGCAAATGGAAGTCAGTGAAATATTTTAAACTGATAAAATAATATGGTAAGCTTTTAATTTTAAAGGATGACTGGCTACAATGCAGGAAAAAAGATCTTGTGGTGACTTTAAGTGGCTTTAAAAGGATAGGAGCTGGGCAGTGGGAATGGAAGATATGGGTTCCATTTAAACACTAAAATATACAAAATATGAGTGTTACTTAAGATAGAAATTCCATCAGTATGGCACTCAAACATGAGAGTGACATTGCTTTGTAGAGAACGGTGTAAATCATCAGAATGGAGCCAATCTACCTGATAGATGTTAATTGAGTTGATTGTTATACATTGGATTTTTCTTCTGGACTGATTGCTTTTATTTATTTTGTTTTTGTTTTTGTTTTTTTATATTGCTTAACCAATTGCTTTTAAAAATTATTATCAATTTCTTCCCTATGTAACAAATTCAGAAACAATCTTGCTTTCTTCCTTACTCCTCCACCAAGACTGTTTTAAGTTTATCAGTGATGTAGTATCTAAGCCAATAAATATTTTTCTTGCCTTTCCTAGATACTTGGTAGTTCTGGTCTCTGGCTGCTCCATCTCATTTTGTTTAGCAGATTGTTCTTCCTTTCCCTGCCTTTCACACATATATAAAAAGGCCTGCAATGACACATGGCAAACTTTATATGTAGCATGAAACACACACATATGGGTGTGTGTGTGTAAGCACAGGCACTGTGTCTTTGTGTTTCTGTGTGTATAAAGGTGAAAGCTAAAGAGTAGTGAAGGACTGTCATTGGAACCAGGCTGCCATGAGTTTAATTCCAAACTCTGCCCACTTCTACTTCTGTGCCTTTTGGCAGGATATATTTTTTGTGCCTGTTTTTCTCATCTTGTTAAAAAGAAAAAAGAAAAAAGAGGAAGGAAGAGCAATAATAGTAATACTTAGCTCTTAGGCTAATGAGTTTTCATGAGTTAAAGCCTACAGAACAGTGCATGCATGTTAAATGTAGCATAAAAATATATGGGGAGAAGATGTGGCTCAAGTGGTTGAGTGAGCACCTACTTCCCACGTGGGAGCTCCCGGGTTCAGTCCTCAGCATCTCCTAAAAACAAAAAAACAAACAACAAACAAAACCAAATGAAAAAACCCACTCTGGGGAGCCGATGTGGCTCAGTGGTTGAGGTCTGGCTTCCCACATATGAGGTTGAATTCAATCTCTAAACCCATACACATTACATATAAAATGCATCAAAAAATTTTTGTTTCTGCTTCCCTCTGAGGGCAGAAGTAAGATTTAGAGGGAGCAGATGTAACTGACCTATCTTTCTTTATGTAATTTGTAAATCCTTTTTTAAAATATCCTTTTTTTTTTTTTTGGCATTTGAAAATAATTTTTAGAAGAGCATAAGAAAAGGGCTTTAGAATAGTTTGAAATATTCTGCTTTAATAGGGTGGTAAAAGAAAAAGGAAGTTTTGGTTTAGGCAGATACTTTCTTCTCTTTAAAAAATGTTTAAAGCAAACACAAAAGTTACAGGTTTCCTTGGAAAGAGGGAGGAGAAAAAACATGGGAGAGAATGAATCTAAAATTTGTTGAATAAAGAATGAGTCATATAAATAGACAGATACATAGGTCTCCAGCTAAGGTAAGGTGGTAATCACTAAACACATCTGCCTCCAAGGAGACATAAACCTATGGCCCACAAAGTTTTTTGCATTTTTCAGTGGCATTTCAGGAAACTATTTTTGTTTCATTATAAAATATGTGGGTTTTTTAAAATTTTTAATTATTTTTATTCTTTTTATTTTTAAAGAAGCTTTAGATTACCTAAATAATACATCAAAAATATAAGGGGATTCCCATATACACCACCCCCATCCCACATTAACAACATCTTCCATTAATGTGGTACATTTGTTAAAATTGATGAACACATATTGAAGCATTCCTGCTAAACATGCACTATAGTTAACAATATAGTTAACACTTTGCCCCACACAATTTTATAAATTTTGCAAAATGTATAATGGCCTGTATCTGTCACTGCATTATCATGCAGAACAATTCCAATATCCCCAAAATGTCCAATGTTATATCTATTCTTCCCTCTCCCTCACCTCAGAATCTCTGGTGATGACTGTCTTTATATCAATGTTACAAGTTATCCATTATTAGAATAATAATTCTACTTTTATCCATAGTTGAACTACCACCTTAAGTTTGCACACTCTTCAGTCTTGAGGATTTTGGCCACTATGCTTCCGATCGAGAGAGGGCTTAGATCCAATAGGGCAAATGGATAGAACTGCTTTCATATTTGCTCATCATATTTGAAACATATGCCAGATACTGGTTTAATAGACTCCTAAACGCTTGTTTTCACTTACAATCAATGTCAAAACACTGCTTTTACATAATGCTTTCTGAATGCAGTATGTTCTTCAGATTTGAAAACAAAACCAGATACTGGTTTCATTGACTGTTATGCACTTGTTTTCACATACAATGTCAAAACACTGGTTTTACCCCCTACTCTTTGAATGCAGAATGTTCTTCAGTTTTAAAATGAAGCCATATACTGGTTTCATTGACTGCTATAAACTTTTTTTCACTTACAATGTCAAAGTGCTGCTTTTACGTAATGCTCTGTGAATGCAGTATGTTTTACAGTTTTGAAAACTAAGCCAGATACTGTTTTCATTGACTTCTATGCACTTTTTCACATACAATCAATGTCAAAACACTAGTTTTACCTAATGCTCTGTGAATGCAGTATGTTCTTCAGTTTTGAAAACTAGGACAGATACTGGTTTCACTGACTGCTATTCACTTGTTTTCCCTTACAATCAATGTCAAAACACTGGTTTTACCTCATGCTCTGTGATTGCAGTATGTTCTTCACATTTGAAACATATGCCAGATACTGTTTTCATTGACTGTTATGTACTTGTTTTCACTTGCAATCAATGTCAAATCACTGTTTTTATTTAACGCTCTGTGAATATAGTGGGTTCTTCAGTTTGGAACACCAAGCCAGACACTGGTTTCCTTGACTGCTATTCAATTGTTTTAGCTTACGATCAATGTCAAGACCTTGGTTTTACCTAATGCTCTGTGAATGCAGTATGTTCTTCAGTTTTGAAAACTAAACCAGCTACAGGTTTCATTGACTGCTATGAACTTTTAGTCAACTACAAACAATGTCAAAACACTGGTTTTACGTATCGATCTGTGAATGCAGTGTGCTTTTCAGTTTTGAAAACTAAGCCAGATACTGGTTTCATTGACTGCTATGCACATGCTTTCGCTTACAATGTCAAAACACTGTTTTATCTAGTGATACGTGAACATAGTATGTCCTTCAATTTTGAAAACAGCCAAATATTGGTCTCATTGACTGCAATACACTTGATTTCCCTTACAGTCAATGTCAAAACCCTGGTTTTAGCAAATGATCTGTGTTTGCTCTATGTTGTTCAGTTTGGAATAATTAGACTGATACTGGTTTCGTTGACTGCAATGCTATTTTTTTCACTTACAATCAATGTCAAGACACTGGTTTTGCATATTGCTAAGTGAATTCAGTAAGTTCTTCCATTTTGAATACTAAGCCAGATACTGGTTTCATTGACTGCTATGCTCTTTTTTACTTACAACCAATGTAAAAACCCTGTGTTCTCCTAGTGCTCTGTGAATGCAGTATGTTTTTCAGTTTTGAAAAACAAGCCAGATACTCATTTCATTGACTGCTATACACTTATTTCCCTTACACTCAATGTCAAAACACTGGTTTTACCTAACACTCTGTCAATGAAATATGTTCTTCAGTTTTGATAAATTAAACCAACCAGATACTGTTTTCATTGACTGCTGTACAGTTATTTTCACTTACAATATCAAAACACTCATTTTAATTAATGCTCTGTGAATGCAATATGTTCTTCAGTTTTTAAATTTAAGCCAAATACTGGTTTTATTGACAGTTATGCACTTGCTTTGTCTTACAATCAATGTCATAACCCTGGCTTGACCAAAGACTCTGTGACTGCCGTATGCTCTTCAGTTTTGAAAACTAAGCAA